>MU858912.1:8632-44001 GCA_033297175.1 Cladorrhinum sp. PSN332
TGGCTCAAAACTTTCTATAAAATAACAAAAAAAAAAAAAAAAAAAAAAAAAAAACCTTTTTTTTTTATTAAAAAAAAAAAAAAAAAAAAAAAAAAATAAAAAAAAAAAAAAAAAAAAAAAAAAAAACCAGTCTGATTGCTATTCCTCCTATGCCAAAATTGTTCGTTGCAAGAAAAAATGATCCATTTGATGGAGGGGAGACAACAGGAAACATTAACAAGACGCCATTTTTGTAGCCCTTCCACAAGAAAATTTTGACACTTGGAGTAACATCAGACCGAAAAGGAGGGACCCCAAAGGGTATTCCGCCCCGCCATATTTTAAATAGCACAGAAACGAAAATCATCAGAGATGCCTCCCTTCCTTCTTCCCATCCTCCTATCCTTCCATCAAAAGTAGCGATAGCCAAGAAAAAAAAAAACAAGAGCCAAAAAGGGGTATGAAAAACCTCTGTGTGCGTGTGCCTATGTCCGCGTGTAATTGCCTCACACAGAAATGATGACGAAAGATGGGAGAGCACAATATGACTTTCCCATTATCGACCAAGAATTAAAAGACATGAAATCCGGAAAGCACATTAACGCTCGCTGAGATATCGCCATAAATCATAAAAACAGAAACAGCTATGCACGCGGCAACATGACAAGAAAGACAGATAAATAGGCCATCACAGAAAGTAAATTCTCGCTCGCTGTTTTCCATCATTGTCATCGTCTTCGTTATATCACTGTTTCGTCTCTTCATCATAAAAAGGGTACCGTAGCCCAATTAGGGAGGGCTTCCAAAGTAGTCGTCACGATGCGGGTAGGACGACGAGTAGGTCGGGTAGGCTGGGTATGGGGGAGGGAGAGGCGCAGGAGCGTAGTTATCAAGAGCGGGACGGGCATAGGGGTCGGGTGCATAGCTGTCATACTCGGTCGGGCTGGGATCGTACCTCGGATATGCGGGACGCGAAAAGGATCTTGTTCTCGACTTTGATCGAGAGGTAGGAATATCAATCCGAGTTTCGCGGTCATCGTGATCCATGTAGCTGGCATTGTCGCTGCCGATGCGGAGACCACCGCCACCTCGGGAGATGATGTTGATTTCGGCACCGTCATGGCACTGCATTTCGGCGCCGCCAACCTTGAGAACTGTGTTGCCCTTGACCCTTATCGTGACGTCCTCATCGTTGTTGCTCGTGTGCGTGGTCCTGGTGGTTGCCGTTCTGTATTCGCTTTCGTCGTGGCTGCCAGAGCTTCTGGTTGACCGGCTACTGCCACCATTTCGGACCTTTCGTAAACTCTCGGTGGTTAGCGGCAATGAAGGCCCGCCCATGACGTCGTCCTGGTATCGGGTGGCTGCACGTACTTGCTCCTCATAATTGCTTCCCGAAGACGTCGAAAGAAGTTCCGCGCCGCCGTAATAGGAATTCCTGCGCAACGATCTTCCGGCTATCTCGGTCGAATATTCCGGCTCATAGGTGAAGTCGGTTGGACCAATGCTGGGTGCTCTTCCCCTGGGCCGATAGGGTACCGCACCATACTCATATTGCGGGATGGGCGAAATGTCGCTGAAAAAGGGGGCCTCATCCTGATCCTCTTCAAACTCAACCCTTCGCCGAGCCGGCGTTGTGGGCGGCGGGAACGCAACCGACTTGGGGCGAGCAGATTGAGGCCTACGAGGAGGAGGCGGCCTCATTGGTCTATCATCATCCAGCTTGGAGAACTTTCTGTTTGTTGATGGCCGCCTCACCAGTGATGTCTCCAGCGACGGCTCTTCGTAATCATACTCGAGCTGCCGAGGAGGCGGACGGAAACTCAAGGCTGATTGTGGCCGTGGGTAACTCCCAAAGCGAGATTCAAGGGGCCGATAGAACTCGGGAGGGTGCGGTGGCATAGGCGGTCCCTGCATGATTATTGGGGACGGAGACGGTTGCGGATAAGGCATGGGAGGCCCTGGAAGACCTACGGGTGGGGGTGGGGGCCCTGGAGGCGGTCCCCAGGCAGGTGGGGGGAAGGACGTGGGCATGGTTGGCCCAGGGGTTTGGCTCTGATAGTACCTGGCATTTGCCAGCGGCGGTTTAGATGGATTGCCATAGTAACTGGCAGGGCGTGATGCCGCTCGTGGGCGTGTTGTGGCCGGTGTAACCGTCGGCTCGACTCCGAAGTAAGCTCCCGATTCGGCTTCCCTCCTGGGGTGGGCCGGTGCAGTTTTATGCTTGACTGCTGGTGGGCGTGAGGAAGGCATCATATCCCTTTTGCTGCTGGTGGGGGAGAGTGCTTTCCCGCGCTCGCGCTCCTTGGCTTTCTTCAGCGCTGCCTCTCTGTGAGGGTGCAGGGTTGAGTCTGAATCTGTGTGGTGGTTGTGGTTGTGGTTGCGGGTGCCGGTGAGGGGTGAGGATTCGCTTCTCTTCTTTTTCCGGCCGGTATTTGGTCTTTCTTTACTTGGGCTCGCTGCAGCAGCGGATGATGCGTAGCGAGCGGTGTCTTCAACAACGTTTCCCGATTCGTCCTCGTCCTGGACGCAGGCAGGAGGTGGTCGAGTCTTCCCAGACATTGCCAGTACGAGCCCCCGCTCGTCAAAACTCTGTTGAGGCTACCCCAGAGAAGGGTTTATATATCGGCGCAACAAGAGGCAACGAAGCCTCGTGCTGGAAGAGGCCAGTAATGGCTAGGTCAATCGCAGGGCGACGGTGATGAGAGGTCAGGAACTTGCAGCTCCGAGATCAGGCGACGGTCGCAATTCGTACGGCGAGGAGGGGTTGTTTGAAGTATATCGAATAATGCCAGTAATGATGTGATGGTACCAGTGAGGGGATGGTTTGAACCACACTGGAGTTGTGGTGTGAAATCGCGATGGTGGCGCAGATGGGCCGTCAGGCAGGAGATGGGATGGGGTGTCCTAAGGAAATAAAAAAAGGTGGAGGGATGGGACAGCGTCGACTTTTATTCACTGCGGGGGAAAGTGCTGTGAGTGGAGGGATGGGCAAGCGGCAAGGAAAACTGCTGTCTCGCTTGCTCGAGCAAGGCTTTGGGGGCTCTTGGGACAGCTCTGGGGGGAACTGGGCGGGACATTAACCACCACAGGAAGCCGAGACGGGACAGGGGGGGGTCTGGTAATTCCCTAGACGGAAGAGAAGGAGGGAGGGGGGCACACCACACACCCCCAGACAACTCCCATCTTTTGATTATCGATAACAAGACAACAGCAAACACCTTGTGGACGGGAAACGACCGGGTGACAGGTTGACACCACCTGTTTCCGTTGCAACCAGAATGACGGTTCTGCGTCTTGCTGATTGTTTTTAATTCTGATGCGATTGCTGCCCTGGGTTGTTGTTGACGTTGCGCAAAAGATTTTGATGAATGCCAAATATCAGTCAGGCCCTGCGGCTCCAAACTGGGACCTCTTGGTCGTGGGGGGAGGGGCGAAGCCCAAAGAAGCTGGCTCTTGGAAGTGGATCGTTGGAACGAGTATCACTTCACCAACATCATCAACCCTGCTTATTATCGTCTTATTGTTCGCTGTTCGCTGTTCGATATTCCAAGCTTTGAGAGATCTGCCATGAGGCGCCTGTTCAAACGTCTAGAGATTCCCAACTACTGACTCATGAGGCGGGACACGGACGGAACGCCGGACGTCCAGGGGAGAGGCGCAACGCCAGATGTATTCTGCCGGATTGCTACCGCACTTCTTCACCCCCTCTGAAGTGGATATCCCCCGGGCTCATCCAGATTACTGAACCAGAGGGAAAATAAACGTTGGGCTGTGGCGAGTCAACTGTGAGCAAGTCTGCAAGTCGCTTGCACGTAGGGTGACTTGGGAGCATGTGTGTGGTTGATACTTGTTGTGTCAGTGTGCGTAAGGCCTCAATTGAGTGGGTTTTTGGGTGGAGCACCACGCCTGAAAGAGGTAGACGGGCAGAGTGCTTGCAGGTAGAAAAGGGAAATGCTGAGCATTGGCTGCCGAGACACAGAGGGAAATGGGCCAACCTGAACCGGGATTGGGACACTTCGAGAAAAAAAAGATGAGGGTCACTGGCCAGTTGCCTTCCCGTGCTTCCCCTTCGTTTCGCGCCTTTAATGCCCGACACTGCTCCTTGGGTATCAATTGCGAGGCACGGCCGAATCGCACATTCTCAAATATTCGTCTCGCAATCAATGACGATACCTAAGCGGAAAAAAAAAATCTCTTTGCACAATCGCGACGCCAGCTGCAGCGTCGTGAACTTGGTATGCGGGCTGCGGTCCTCAACCTGGACCGAAGCGCATTGAAAGCTCGAGAAAGAGAGCGAAGAATGGGATCAGTCGAGCCGCGAACCATCGAATGATGCTGCACCTGCAGAAAATGAGAGCCAGGGAAGGCAACCACTCCCGTTTTCCTTCCTCCCACCCTAGGCAGGCAAAAAGACGCCAGCAGACACCACTCCCAGTTCATTGGAAGCCAGAGGCTGGAAATGCAGGCTTCTGCAGGTTGATGCCCGCCTGACGCCAATCACAGGACAGCATTGCGAAGGAGTACCGTTTCCTCGTTTCTCTCGCTCGGCCTCTCTGTTTTCTTTTGTGAATGATGTCGCCGGACTTTTCTTTTCTTTTGCCAAGTTGTTGTTGCGATATCGATGTCGCGATCAACGGCATATCCTGCTACCGAAAAGCCGCACCCGCGACGGAGAACATCCCACATCCCCATGATCATCACCGATCCTGAGTGACACAAGGTTGCGGATGTGAATTTTCATGTCGCTGGCCGTCCAACATTTCTTGAGCCGATCTCTTCCCCAGTTACCTTGGACTATGGGAGCATCCAGAAGCAGATCGTTTCATGCGGCATATTATTTTGCAGTGTGCGGCGGGTGCATCGAATGTCCCGAGTGCTTATGAACCATCCTTCGCGTGTTCGTGTCGCAGGTTGTTTTCGAACACTGTTCTGCTCATCATCCAATTGGCCTCAAGTCGCGTCGAGACGGGCACCGGGCGCCAATGATTCCGTTGTTATACCCTCCAATCCAGGCTTTAAAACGAAGTGGTGAGTTTCTCCACAGCATCTTTTACCCACGACGAAGCAGATGACAGCCACAACTGTACTCTGTTCAGCTTGATTGGCTGGTTTCATTTCTTGCTCATCGTCGCAATTGCGCGAGAAGCTGCATCTTATGCTGTATCGCCATACCAAGCGATTCCATCAATTTCCTCAAAGCCGTATCCTCTCCCCATCTCCCAGCACGACCGATTCCAGAGGTTTCTTGATAGCCTTTTTGCCCACGAGATGAGAAGCTCTCATGTGAGTCAAATGAACTAGTTGAACAGGGTACCATTCTGGGGAACATGAACCATTCCGAACGAGGATTGGCCTTGGATACTCCGCATTCAATGCATTGACTGCGGGATGCATGCAGGGGGGGGGTCCTCCAAGACGATATTCGTGTGGAAAAACTGACTAGACTCGTTGAGTGCTGCACGAAACTCTTCTGCCGCAGAGCTTTCGCGTTGGATCCCGTGATAAAACGGTCAATGCATCTGCTGGGATGGTGACGTGAGTTTACGAACCTAGTCGCTGGTGGAAGAGACTGTGATGCCCGGGGATCATCGGCAGCCGGGACCGTGAAGACGACCGAGAGAACAAGATGTTTCGGCCATGTATTGGCCCGCTCATTAGAGTCCTATACTCAGCTTAGTGTAAGTGGCGGCAAGCTCGCGAGATCGCTCTGCAGGTCTAGTCGGAGCCCCCAACCAGCTGTCTCACGGGATCCCTCTGAAGGTCATGCTCATCTTCTCCTTGCATGGCCATCCACCTTCACTGGGACGAACCGATGTCGAGATTGAGTTCCCCGGAAGCCAAATAATCCACACCGCCTTTTCGGCTGTGCTTGTTTCCCAGAACCAGCAATATAACCTGCGTCAAACCAGCGCCACAACACCTTGATTGAACAAATCCCATATCAGCCGGAGCCATGGACGGATACGATAAAGAAGATGGAGGGGCTGGCTGATCGGGGAAGTGTGACATCAATCTTTATGTGCCTGGCCACGAAGAGCTCAAACAGCCGTGGGGACGAGTGAGACATGATACCACAGTGGTCAAGACAGCCCTCTCTTTCTTTCTTCCCCTCACAATGCGCTTGTCTCAGTGCCGCATGTTGGCAGTCTCCTACTCCGAATGCAGATCTTGTGTCGTGGACACCCAGTGTTGGTATAGGCAGTAACGTAGTCCCGGCGGTATTGTTCCTGAAACGGAAGTGTCGGGCCTAGGCTTGTCCGATTGGCATCTCAATGTCTGCCACGACAGCTCTGTGGTCTGACAGGTATACCAAATCATCAAACCGGTTTGGGAGAATGCCAAATGTGAGAAAGGTCAGCTCGTAGGTGTCCTGAACAAAAAGGAAATCAATCTGTTGAGGCTCCTCCTCTGGTTCTCCAAATGATGTATAGGTGATGTCTCGATTCCCATATCGCCAATCTTCCGGCACAAGCTTGGATATGTCTGTCATTGGCGCATCTGCTGATGTCAGTACTTGGTAGGCACGATCACTTGGTGTGCTGTTGAAGTCTCCGCCAAGGAATAAGGGAGTCCTGAGTGTGGTGCTGGTTGAATCTGTCCAGGCGTGGGAGATCTGAAGCAGAAGGTGCGCACTTTGTTCCCGCGAAACTTTCCCTCGGTGGTCGAGATGGGTGTTCATGACAACGACGGTTGCGCCGGTCCTTCTATGCCGGAATGATCCAACGGTAACAATCCGGTTCAAAACAGCATCCCATCCCCTTGATGGTATATCCGGAGTCTTAGAAAGCCATAAAGTCTTGTGGCGCTCACAATCCCACTGATCCACTCGGAAGAAGATGGGTGAGAACTCTCCAGCCTGCTTGCCATCATCGCGACCCTGACCAATATGATCCCAGAAAGGTCCTAGGCGAGCCTGTATGTCGATCAGTTGAGAGTGTAGCACTTCTTGAAGGCACACAAATGGCGAGTCATGGCCAGAAGTGATGAATCTCAGCTGTGCACACAGCTTCGGGGAGCGAACCGACCATGACTCCTCGCCAGGGCTAGGATTCTTGGTAGCGTAGCGGGCGTTCAGGGTGACGAGCCGGATCGGAAGACGGCAGGAAGAAATGGGGGATCGGTTGATCGAAGTCATGATTGCTGCCTGCGAGTCCAGTTAACCGTGGCTGCAATGGGAAGGCGTGCTGGATGAGGTGTCACTGGGTAGTAAAGTCAACAATTCGGAGAGATGAAGCGGCTTGAATTCCCACTGAGGAGTTCAAATCATGAAACAGAACTGAAATGAAAATGATGTGACTCCATGCTTGTTGAATGAAGTAGAAGACGCGTCACAGCAAAGAAGCAGCTGCTTGCTTGGATGTATTTTGGACGCGCCCAGGCAGACACTGGCGAAAGCTGGCAGACACTGTCAAACTGCCAGGACGGTCTGACTCTGTGTGGAGAAAGCACTACAAAAAAAGCTCCACGTCTGCACATTCCCAAGCACCGAAGGACGGACATCCCAGAGCCCTACCTGGAGTGACGCCGATGATGCGAGATCATTTAAAGATATCAGCGAGTTTTGTTTTCACTCAAAACAAGTCCCTCTTCTCGATGATCTGTCACCATATCTGTTGTCTGTTGAAAAATATGTAGAGTCGATTATACTGTAACGCTTAGACGGACCTTTTCAGCGCGATGAGTGACACTTTCCACTTTCAGGCTTGGAGCGGGGCAAGCGGGGTATCACCGTGCTCTCTCAACACCCGATTCGGAATCTGAACTCGAACATCTGACTTTGGTGGTTTAACAAGATATACACCAGATATCCCGTATACAGAAATATCCCGCAATTTGCGTTTCATATTCTCAATCCAAAAACATGCTCGGTCGTGTTGCACATTGAGCAGATTCTGCTCTGGAGATGAGGCTCAAGAAGGACACAGACATCCACAGGGCGCGAACCACGGCTGGGGATGCCCGAGATGTATGTATGTACTTGGGAAGCCTGGTTCCGCTTCGGTAAGGTAAGGTAACCTTCCCTCCCTGCAGACGGACGGGAGACCTGCCCGCCTGCAGCCGAGCCATGCAAGATGTGCGTTTCCTGCATTTCAAGAACGGATAATACATCTTGAAAAGAAGAACACAGGGATGGATGACTGCATCTCGATCCTTTATCTTCCATTCGAATCCATGGTCGGGTGTGAGTCGACAAACACTAATAAAAAAAAAACCCATTTGTAAAATTGTAATGGTGGGATGGGCTTTGGAGATCATCTGCCCCCGATGGAAACACGGCTTGGCCGCTCATCCATGCAAGGTACGCCTTGTTTTTCTTTTTACTTTTGAGGGAGATCATTTTCTGGACCACCACACACACCACATGGCCTCTGGTTCAAGTGATCGAGCCAGTAAAAGAAAACAAGGATAACAACTCAAAAAAAGACACTCATCATCACTTCATGATGACGGGACTTTGAAATGCACTCGGAGTGCTCGGCATGTTTGCGTATCTCGGTGATGGTGGTGTGTGTGTGTGGGTGGTGCGTGTGGTGCGCGACTAGTCAAATATCAAAATCAAAAAAAGTTGGTGGTTCCCTCTTTTGGTCAGCTTAGCCGACCTGAGGCCTCGTCACGCGTGCCAACCAGTATCCATCGATCGTGTGAAGTTCCATGCGATCCGGAGGTTTAGTCCCAGCTCTAGTGTAGGTTGGTGTGTGGTCCCAGAATCGAAATCTGTTTTTCCCGGATTATTGTCGCAGCTATACAATTTTTTCTAGGTCGTCGAAGGACTCGAACCCCTCCTTGATCGTCCACATGTGATGGTCATTTTGTCTTGGATTTGGAAGAGGACCTTGGAAAAACAATCTTGGACAAGGGCCGTAGAGGCGCAGCTGGACACAGCTTGGCCCACTCACACGACAGGATTTGGAGATGGAGAAAAAGAAAGAAAAAACTGATAGATCGCTCTTCACAAGGCAGCGCCTTTTTATCGTTTTGGAACTTTTGGCTGGTGACTCTCTCGCACATTGCGTACGCCAGGTATGTCCAAATTGGGTCACCGCGCCCAGTCATTCTGGTGTGTTTCTGGCACATATATATCTTGAGCGGGATTGCCGCCTTTCTCAGCTGGCCACTTGCGCTCTTCTTTTTTGCTCCTCATTGAGTTCCACACCACACACACACCGGGGACGCAAGCCTGTGCATATAAAGTGCAGCTTTCCATTTTTGCGACATTCGTTTCTGATAGGATACTCTTGAGCCGGCCAGACCGGCATCGATCAGCCCTTCGTTCTTGGTGGGACGGACGGCTCTCTTTTTTCTTCAAAGCCGTCTAAAATCCGGGCTCACATCGTCGGCCACAACTGGACAGTCTTTACTGCCTGCAGTTCACATCTGCCTTTTGAATACACAAGGTCGATCAAGATGCCTTCACCAAAGAAAGCATCGGCGCCCGGGGCTTTTCGGTTTGGGCCCACCATCCAGCGCGACGATGCCGAGGTCGACGTCCTCGATCTTACCAGCATGGACGAGGACCCCCTCACTTATTTCTTGACACCTGACGAGGGTGACATGATGGACTTCGAGATGGACTTTGATGCCGGGATCGAAAATGACAAAACCCCTACTCAGATTGTGAGGAACGTCAGTCCCTCCAACCTCCAAGGGTTCAGTCGCCCGCCTCCCCATCCCCCAACGCCGCCGCGGTCGCCGGCTACCCCTGAGCTCGAATACGACCTGTACGGCACCCCTGACGACCTCGACGACGGCTTCCTGCGCGCCGCAGCCAGGACTCCCTTCGGCATGCCCCCTCTGATCCTCAAGGACTTCGCAGCTGACACGTCCAAATCATCGTCTCTGCGTGTCGCTTCGGGCAGAGGACGCTCCATGACCACAGCTGGCCATGGTAGCCGTATCAAAAGACGTACAGCTGGATCCCGCCTGTCGCCGCATGCGTGGCGCGAGCCCAGCCCGGATGTCTGGTCGATCGAGGAGAGACCAGAGGAGGAGAGAATCGAAGAAGAGGAATATGATAGCGAGATGATGGATAGTATGGTTACTGAAGGGGAGGCTGCTATGGTTACGAGAGCTCGCGCGGTAGATATCCCGGCTGCAAAGCCACCATCGACGAGGAAGAAGGTGAGGTTCGTGCTGCCTGGCGCCACGGACATGCATTAATCAGGTTACGGAAGGATATGGAAGGATATACCACTGGGATGGCTTTTTTTCCTTTTTGCATTTACACTCCTAGGAGGTTCCTCTTTTTTTTTGGCATACCTTGGCGTTGTCTTGTATAGTATTGTATTTGGTTTTTGATACCTAATCTCGGTGGCTTTTGAATGCCAGGTTGGAATTGGAAAGGGGTACATACACACACCTATCTGGTCTGGTTTGGCATTTTGCATTTGGTCGGCTCGGTGTGGCTTTTAGGTTGCAAATTTCCTTTCGTGGTTTTAAATCAAGTAGAGAGAATACCTCAGCAATGAGCAGTATGTCGTTGTCGTTTACACTATTTTGCTGGTGCCCTCAAGTCGTGATTAGGTTTTTTACCCATGTTCAACAAGATCATGCCTAGTGTATAATAGATCTTGGAAACCTGGCAATTCGGCGTGGTGGTGTAACATTGCTCCCGGCAGTTGCGCCTATCTTGATAAGGCCCGATTTCTTGGATCTTGAATTCTTGATTTGGGGTACCATGGCCAGCTTGAATGGGATCTATATCCCGCATTATATCGGCGCTGGTCGGCAGTGACTTCTAGGATGGTAGTCATGTCTGCCAACACAAACCAGGCTGATATTACGGGGCAGCGACAGGGAAAGAGATTTATCAAGAATAATCCTTCGAGGAAGTTGAGGCTCTCATCGGCATTGCCATTTATAGATCCCAGTCCTGTTTTCCGGTTCACCCCGCATACACCGCTCACCCCAGCTCTCTTCCTGGCCCTGGTCCCAATGACCCCGGAAACGCTCCACCATGGTGTTGCGGTTGCGTTGATGATGTCAGGGCCACGTTGACTAGCTTCGTCATTATTAAGCTTGGGATAGAAAATCATACGAGGTACAGGATAATAATTCATTAATACCGCCTTTTCGCAGCATACAAATATCATGGAGGAATGGAAGAATCGAACAGCCTTGTCCCTTCGGGTGACAGTTTCAGGTGCCGCTGTCCGCCTCTGCAACTGCGAGATCCCTCAAAGTCCCAAAGGTGCCAGACAGACCAGGGGGAGAGTGTATGCGCCCCCAACTCGGGATAGATCGAATCGGAGCTATCGTCCCGGAACCGAGGAATGATTTCTTTTTTGAATGCAAAAGAAGGGTGCGCCAATGCGCACTGTAAAAAGTTCTGGATTTGCTGACCTGCGCAGCTGACAGATTGGTTCCAAGTTGCTGGTTGGGCACGGGAAAGAAAAGCAGCTGTCGGCTGGGCGCTGCTTGGTCCTGAGGGTCCATCTATGTCTCCACTGGGCTGCGAGTCTCGAGTGTCATTGGACCATCCCACCTCGGGCGGTCTTCCCTGCTGAAAATGTCAAGAAGCTTTCCGTCCAAGGCCGGCTGCAAGGGTGCGGCCAGCAGGAGCAAAGGGTGGAGCGAGGTCACTCCGCAGTGTTGTTTACCCCAAGTCTGAGGCCATTGTTTATCGTCATTGGGCGGGCGCAGTAGTGTCTTCCAATTGCGACGGGAATTGTTTCGTCCTTCTCCTGTGCTTCTTTCTCTTCTTCCAATTATCCTCCAAACACACCTTCCTTTCAAAAAATTAAAAATAAAATAAAACCAAGGGTTCATCGGCACGGGTTGCGGATACCTGCTTGCTCGGCTGCTGGCGCTATTGCCCAGTGCCGTGCAGCTCTCAGGTTCTCGTCTGCAGTGGTCCGAGAAACCCGCCCAAACAGTGCGTCTTCTTCCACTGCATACTTTCTGCGCACTCTCTTCAAAACATTAGACAGGTTGCGCAACGTCGACGATTCTCCAGCAGCTCATTCCTCTTACCCACCTGTCAAATTTTATGATTTTTCTTCAATTTACCAGAATCCCAGATCCGCCCAACCGTCACAACCCGGTCGATCGACACTGGATTCCAGATCAGCAGGATGCGCGGCTCACCTAGGTGAAGGCAAAGTAGGTGTGCCGTTTCCGTGGCTTTTTTTTTTGTTTGTTGACTTTCCCCCGCCTCACCGGCTTGAGCATCAACCCCCTGTACCAAACTTCTTGCGATGCATGCAGCACCCGATTGGTAGTTGGCTGCTCCGCTTCGAATCCCGACGGGTGGATGCTTTTTCTCAATGTCAACAAGAACCT
Organism: Cladorrhinum sp. PSN332; assembly: GCA_033297175.1. Classification (NCBI taxonomy): domain Eukaryota; kingdom Fungi; phylum Ascomycota; class Sordariomycetes; order Sordariales; family Podosporaceae; genus Cladorrhinum; species Cladorrhinum sp. PSN332. Next base: position 20,891 of record MU858912.1, read on the forward strand.
GCTCGAGCCCACACACGTCATGTCACACACGTCGCTGGGTCCGAGGAATGTGCAATGATAGATAGCTAACACGGGGGACGCTCCAGCACCATGTCACCGCCGGCGAAAGAAGACGATGCTCCCGCTTCCAAACCGACGACGCCAAAGAACGCCAGCGCGAAGAGCAATGGAGCAAAGACCCCAAAGAGCGCGGGCTCGGCCGGCACCACTGCTGCCACCCCCGGTAATGGCGCGGCTCCGAAAAAGAAGATTGAGCCACCCCCATCGCTCCTCACAGACTTTTTACTCGGCCGACCGTCCCCGGCGCGTGTGGCAGCGCAGAGAGAGGCCTTGAAACAGCGGAGGAAGAGCATGGCGGCAGATGCGGCTCATGTTAGGGAAGAGCTACGCAAGGAGATGCGCGCCGCCGCGGTCCGGAGACTCCAGCAACCCAATACCGTGACAGACAGGGTAAAGACATGGCAAAAGACCAGTACAGCTGCCATGAAGGCGGAAGGGGGTGGGCCACCACGAGCAGAGAGTGTTGCTACTGCGCCGACCGATTTTGCAGCCCAAGTTGCCGCCGAGAGCGTCACGGAGGAGGACCGAGTGCGGATCAAATCACGACAAAGGTCCAGGAAAAAGAAATCCAAGGCAAACAAGTGGCAGGACAGGAAGAGCGAAGGGGGCGATGACGAAGATGATGACGAAGACGAGGATGGGGAAGAAACGGAAAAGGAAAATGCTGGACCCAAGCATCCCCCAGCTCCAGTAAGAGATGCGCCAAAGAAAAGAATTGTTAGCGACGACAATTGGATGAAGCGCGCCAAAGCAAAGATCCCGACCGCTGCACCAAAGCCAAAGGCCGAAGCAGGTCCGACTCCCATACCAAAAGACTTTCTGCAGCGGACAGCACAGAATCCGACAGTGCAAAATAAAATCAAAGAATGGGCCAAGAGGGTCGAACCGCCAGATCCCGAGCAGCTTGCGCCACCAAAAATACATCTATATCGTCACCCTAAATCAGGAGGAACCATAACGGTCGAGGAAGACGCCCCTAGTGTGGTAACGTCGGACCCTGGATTCAGGCACAGTCGGACCAAATCAGCACCCACGTTCGATGAGGCCATTCGAGTCAAACCCCTGAAGCCACAAAAGTCTGACCAGAGCAGAAAGCCTGACTATGACACCGATGACGGAATACGTGTCAAGCCCCTAAAGCCGAAGAAGCCGGACTACAACACCGATGATGATGGCATTCGAGTTTACCCGTTGCGGAAAAAAGAGCCGGCCGATGACGGGATTCGGTTACGACCCACGGAGAGCGAAGTCACCCAGAGCAGTTTGCCAGACGACGGCATCAGAGTACGGCCAACTGAGAGCGATTTGACTGAGAGCACTTTACCTGATGATGGAATTCGGGTGCGGCCAACTGCAAGCAGTGTCACAGGAAGCAGTCTGTTTGACGATGGAATCCGGGTCAGACCGATCAAGACGACTCCATTGCCAGATGACGGCATTAGAGTTCGCCCAATACAGCCGGACCCAGTTGAAGAGATCGCTGGTCGCTCTCGAGGGTCACGACACGCATCGAAAGAGAGAATCTCTAGTGGCCACAGCATACGGAGAGATCACTCTCCATCAAGAGAGAAAATCTCAAGGGGTCAAAGCACACGGAGAGGTCGCTCCCCGGAAAAAGAGAGGATATCGAGGGGTCACAGCACACGGAGGGAGCGCTCTCCGGACAATGTAATCGAGGTCATTGAAGATGAGGAAACTGTCATCACCAATCCGCCGAAAAGGAAAGCCACTGGTCGACGCCGCCCGAAGAAGAGCCGTAGTGCCAGCCCTGTAATTCGTGCTTCAAGACCCGAGGATTATCTCACCGAGCCCGAGCCCGAGCCTGTATATCCTAAAGCTCGGCATGATGATTCAGGTGACGAGTCTGACCGGGTGCCACCCACAGTCTTGGGCAACAAATCGCTGGCTGATATCCCAGTCGGATTCTCAGCATTCAGTGTTTTGGATCTTCCATTGGGAGCCGACGCGCGCAGCAGCATGCCAAAGAAGCCAAAGGCCCAGAGAAACCCCAGCTTCAAGGCAATGCCAAAGGTTCTCAAAAAGGTTGTAACGGGTGCGCGAGAGATAATCCAAGATATGGCTGAGCCTCCTCCAAGGACGGCCGCGGCAAACCAGCCTCAAAGTATCGAATCCTGGCTCAATAAGACAGTTGATCCTTTTGTGGAAACCGCCGACAAGCCCGAGAGTAACGAAAAGCCAAGTGAACCAGAAAAACAGGCCCGTGCTAGCCCAAAGCCAGCAGCAAAGACGGAAGATCGACCAGGACCAGAAAAGAAGCAGAAGGAGACAGCTCCAGCCCCAGCCCCAGTCCCAGCTTCACGGAGCACGGAGAGAAAACACAAGGACGACGAGTCAAGCTCGTCGTCAGAGGACAGCGATGTAACAGCCAAAAATTCCAAAAGTCCCCCCGCGCGAGTCCCTTCCGGGCTGCAGAGGAGACGCGCGACCAGGGGCTCGTCTTCCCCTGTCAAGCCGACAGGGAAGAAGCCATTCCGTGAGATACTGAAGGACGCCTTCCGTGGCGAGTCAACAAATTACAAGATGCCACCGACAGTATATCCCAGCTGCGAGGCTTCCGAATATGACGACGAATCGTATTACGACGACGATGACCACCAATCGGAGCATCGTTCCGAGCGCCGTCGCAGACCCCAATCCCCTAGCAACTCATACTATTCATCAACATATGAATCTACTCTGTCGTCGGATATCTCCAGCCATGGTCCGCAACGAAGGAAGCCCCCAACCAAAGGCGTTCATGAGCTGTCAACAATTGTCTCGGAGGAGTCCAGCGCCGTGGACAGATCCGAGACCATGTCTACCATTTCCCACACAACATTGACTCAGGCGGCACCAGTTTCGCGTCAGCAGAGTCAAAAGTCCGGACTCAAGCGCCGCCTTACAAAGCATTCTGATCTTGTGTCGGTCCTCTCATTGCCCGACGACAACAAGCTTGTACCGCCAAGCCGATCCAGGAGCATCAAATCCTCAAACAGTCTTCATCGGAGGCCAAGCAAAGTGGACAAGAGTAGGATAAATGAGCTCTTGGACGAGTTTGCCGATGATGAGCACTTTTACACGAGGGAACTGAAGACCCTTGTTGACGGCGTCATTCCGGTGTTACTTACGCACCTCGCTGGTGGCGGAGACAATATTGCTCATCTCTTGAACAGAGGAGGGGCTGCTGATTCCAGATCCGATGCCGTCACAAAGTCCGTGATCAACATGGGTGTTGCACTTGAGAAGCTGAAGAATTTCCACAAGGAAGTGCCGCTTGACAATATTTATGACCTTCTCAGCTGGCTTCATGCTGTGTCGCCAGTCTACGACAACTATTTTGATGTCTGGCGGCTTGGCTTCCAAGGTTTCATCATCAACCTAGCGCCCAAGTATAGCCAACTTGATGATAACGACTCTCTCCTGAATGCTCTTCCTCTCAATGAGGATGGTGATGTTATTGGAGAGAACGGCGAGCGTGTCGACGTTGCATTCTTGCTGAAGCGGCCACTTATCCGAGCGAAGTGGATGACTAAATTCCTGAGGGTGAGTAACCAATCCACTTACTTTTTGTTGATCCGTGACTTTGGACTTACACATTCGCAAAGGCTGCCGCGCTTGTCATCAAGACCTCGGAGGCCCAGCATCTGCTCTCTGTATTCGAGGGGCTCCAGGAGAAGTCTCGAAAGCGGCACAGAGAAGAGAATGCTCGGATGACCGACGAGGATGCGAACAACACCGATACGACAAGAGTCCGGGACCTGAGAACTCTGCTGCCTCTGGACAGCATTTGCATAGACCGCACCCGCCAAGTTGCCTCTCTGGATGTCTTTGCTCTTGATCTCAACCACTCCAACGGTCAGAGGCTTGAGTGCCAGATTGAAGTTATTCATCGGGATATCCCCGGTGCCCCTGCCCATCTGGGAGACATCCTCATTCGTGAAGTCGGCAATGACGCTCGATCATGGCTTTTATTCCCCCCTGTGCCAATGCCCTACATCTCGGCACGAAGAAGCGAGAATGACCGAGCTATCGTGGTCATGATCCGTGGCACACACAACGGAATAGAGTGGTATGAGCTTCTCAACATGTCCACAGCCAGTGAAGAACAAATCGACTTTTGGTTGGACGTCCTTGGCAGCAACCCTGTGCCTCCTACGACTCGAAGGCGCCCAACCAGCACAGTCATGATGGTCGGGTCGCCCAAGTCGGACCATCAAGAAATTCCGGTTGGCGAGCGCAAGCCCAGTTCGGACTCATCAGACAATGAGAGACCTCGCACGCCATCCAGATATCGTCCACGATCTAGCCACGGCTCTCCAGATCGTGCCAGCTTCCCAGAGTACCACGGAGTGGATGATCGAACCAACAGGCCGGCTCCCAACTCAACTCCCTTCCGTGAAGATGGCGCACCGCCGCCGCCAATCCACCGGACACTTTCAAATAAGCTGGCCCCTCCGGTGGAGCTCAAGGCACCCCCAATCAAGCGCAGGGGGTCATCTCCGCTTAAGCACGAATACCACCCATCTGATGTCTCGTCCATTGAGTCTGGCTCTGTGAGCGAAGACTCAGAGTCGTCAGAATCATCCAGCGACGACCTGGATGAAGATGAAGTGCCCGATACCATTCCGGGCTACAGTCTAAGAAAGCCTCAAATGACTGCGGCCGAGTCGGTTGTTTCGGATAATAGTATTACCCCCTCCCACTCAGCATCTCAAGTCGGCTATTCCACCCATGATGGCCAGAGAAAGCCAGAGCGACCGACACAGAAATTCGTCGCTAAAGTTTCTTACTGGTCTTCCAAGAAGGGACAATGGAAGGACATGGTTGCTGGCAATGTTACATCTATCTGGGTGCACCCAGGTAGCATGGAGGTGCACCAGCTCAATGAGCACCATACCATCCACCAGGCATACCCTCTGCAATCATCGGGTACCTCCGAGGTGGATAACGCGACCAAGGATGCGGGCAGCATTCTGCCTCTTGTGGGGCTCATTCTCACTCCGGTGGTTATGATCCGCCGTAGCACAGCGCTCGATCTTGAAGTTCGTACCATTGCGTCGCCAGAATCACGGCTCAAGACGGACAGTGGCATGTTCCGGTTCCGCACCGCAACGCAAGAAGAGGGACAGGCCCTCTACGAGGCTGTACACCTCAGCCGGTTGAACAATGCTAGGTACATTCAACTCGCCGAGGAAGCGCGCTTCCGGTCGTTCGGTCAGACACCAACGGAAGGAGGAGAGGGAAGCGCGGACGGCGATACTTCGAGCCGTCGGCGCGGCTGGCTGGGCCGCAAGAACAGCTACCGCGCATCGACCCGCGCGCCGCCGAGTGTCTCTCAGGGCAGCATGTCTACGACCGTCTCGGCAGGCAGTTTCCTTCGTAGGCTGATGGGCGGTCTTAATAACACGTTCAATATTGAGGAGTCTACGGTGGATAAGCACTCCTCCCGCGGCGGTGGTGCCGGACCCGGCAGTTTCTACATGTCGAGCGCCGATTCGAGTGGTGAGGGAGGAGGAGGCACCACACCGCCGCGCAGCGTCTCGCTTTCTGGTTCGGGCAGTAGGTGGACCAATGGGCTGTCGAAGCCTTTCTCGCCGGACCAGCCGCTCGAGATTAGATGCCACTTGAATGTTCAGAATAACAGGTGGCTGGACAAGGGAGACTGCATTTTGCACATTACGCGGCCGCCTCCCGGGGTCAAGCAGGAGTTGCAGCTGTATCACGGGTTGGAGAAGCGGGTGATTGTTACAAAGCAGAGCAAGAAGACTGGCGACAAGCCTGTGATCATGTTGGATGCCGTCTTGGGATCCAAATGTTTCAGTATGTTGGGCAGGAAGGGAGTCATGTGCAGCGTTTGGGAGCAGTTGAGGGATGAGGATGGGAATGTGGGAGTTGCTCCGGCGAATGGCGCGTTGTCGGGCAAGGTGACAAAGTGGTGCTTCCAGTGCAAGAACTTCCAGCAGGCCGAGTGGATCATGAAGATGGTCACTGCTGAGGTTGAGGGGTTGATGATGTAAAAGGGGAAGAGGTGGTGGCTGTGTGAATATATAATATAATAAATACACCTTGTAAGGATTAGGAAGGGATGGGAAGGAAGGGTTGGTATCATTCATGGGGGGGGGGGTGACAGGGCATTATCAGGGAGCGAGCGATTTCTTTTTTGCGCGGCCTTTTTCTTTTGTTGGCAGGGCATATTGAGGCCTTGGATTATTATACCCCCATTGATTAAGATATTGTATTTGCATTATAATAGATTCTGCTATTGCTCGGTGTGGCTCGGTGTGACTCGGTGAATAGAAAGGTGAATAATGTGGGGCGGACCATTGTTCCAATCAAGCGGAGCCAAAGAATTGAAGTGGACGTGCGCAAACAAACGCGTTTTCGCGAACCTCCCCCCCCCTGCATGCAAAGTCGCAGCAGCAGCTCCAGCTTTCAACTTCCGGCCATTTCTCCATCTCCATCCAAGTTCGCGACACTCGTTCTTTTTTTTTTTTTTTGCGACAGCTGAACAACAACAACAACAAACACTGACAAAAACCTCTTTTCCATCCGACATCGATTTCGTTCGTATCATAAAATCAAGCCCTCCGCTTTATTCTCCCCCTTCCGGTCGCCGCTGAAACAAGAACCCAAGCCTCAATCATCCACAATGGCCGACTATAACAGCATGAAGGTGCCGGAGTTGAAGAAGCTTCTCCAAGAGAGAGCGCTCGCCGCAACGGGTAACAAGGCCGATCTCATTGCGCGTCTTCAGGAGAACGACAATTTGAGTGCGACTGAGGGCGCAGAGAGCAAGACGGGTAAGTTTCCCCCCTTCAGTTTCCTCATCATTCTCCTTTTGCGCCGACACGCACACCGATCCAATTCCATAATTTTTTTAAATTTTTTTTTACACACATCAATAGCTAACGTCGAAACTTCTCTCAACTATAGGACCCGCAACCGCCGCAGAGGACGAAATCGATTACGACGACGATGACATCCCTCCTCCCGCCGCCGTCGTCAACGCAGCCAAGGCGCAAGTAGTAGTCACTGAGACCAACAAGCCGGCCGAGGAAGAGGACGCGGCGCCTGCTGCGACTGCGACTGCTGCTGCCGCCACAGAGGAGGAGGGGAAGAAGACTGAAGAGACTGCTGCTGCCGCAGAGACCGCCACCACTACTACTGAGGAGAAGAAGACGGAAGAAGAAGAAACCGCCGCGCCTGCGGCTGCTCCCCTTTTCACTCAGAACCTCGCGCCCACCAACGCAAAGACGGAAGCGGAGAAGCGCGCCGCCCGCGCTGCGCGGTTCGGCATCGCGGTTGATAAGGATTCCAACGAGGCCAAGCAGGCGGAGCGCGCCTCCCGGTTCGGCGTGGCTAATGAGCAGGTCTCGGCGCTGGATAGCGCTCTGCCTGAGCGTGGACCTCGTAAGCGCGGTCGGGAGGGCGGTGATAAGGAGAAGGAGGGTGCTGGTGCTGGTGAGGGGGGGCGCGCGCAACAGAAGCGCAGGACTGACGGTGGACAGCAGCAGCAGCAGCAGCAGAGGAATGATCGCAGCGGTGGTGGGAGACGTGGTGGCCGTGGGAGAGGCCCACAGGGACAGCAGAGGAATGGTGCCGGTGGACAACAGCAGAAGCAGCAGCAGCAGCAGTCAAGGCCTAAGGTTGAGGATCCGGCGGAGAAGGCGAAGAGGGAGGCTAGGGCGAAGAGGTTTGCTCAGCAGCAGCAGCAGCAGCAGCAGCAGTCTTGAGTGTCTTGTCTTTTTTTTAGCTTTTCACTGTGATGGCATTGGTTCTTCTTTTCAGCTGTGCGGAGGACGGTTAGTTGGCAGGAATTTTTTTTAAAAAAAATTAAAAAAAATCAAGGAAGGGATCAAGGAATGAATGGCAGGAATGGATAAATCGACTAGGAACAGCCTATGAATATGAGAGCGAAAATGGGGTCCCCAAAAAAAAAAAAAAAAAAAAAGGGGGGATACTGGGGACTTTTTTTTTTGTAACATTATCTCTTTTTCTTAATTTACTTGAACAGATACCGAAGCGAGAAGAGAGAAAAAAAATGAAGAGTCTTTTTTTGGGGAAATAAGAATTAACTAGCCTTTTTTCTGCTTTTTTTGTTCGTTCAGAATTGACTTTAACTGAGAGAAAATATATATCTCTCTCTCAGGGGGAAGGCGAAGAATTCCAAGAGGTAAAAAGAAAACGGCCGAGGGGCCGACCCCCCTCAATGGCCGTTGCGATGGAGCGAGCGGCGAAGGATCTAAGGCAGGGAAAGCTAAACCTAGCGGTGAGGGATACGACGGAGCCAGGTCCGGCTGCTGCGGCGGCCGTGGACCAGGACGTAGGAATGCAGGGAGCTTAGTCTAGGACGGGCTTCTTTTATCCGTAGTACGAAGAAGTCAAGAGCTCAGACCTGAAAGGGATGGTACAGGTTTTTCACCCAGCCAGAAGACTGGCACGGTTTTCCTGTACACTAAGATAGCTTGCTGGACCGGCACGCCTTAGGATAGGCACATCGGCAGTATGAATAAATAGTAATATCTCTCTCTCTCTCTCTCTTTCACGCCGATATATCATTTTTTTTTTTTTTTTTCATTTAGTTTTATCATGTATACTTTTTTGGATATAACTTTTTCTTCTTCTTCTTCTTCTTCTTCTTCCTTCCATCCTCTACTTTCAATCCCAAGCTCTCTCCAAATAACGAAAAGGCCGGAGAATAATTTAAATGGATTTTTTGGGATTTTTTGGATTTTTTTTTTTTAAAAAAAAAAAAAAAAAAAAGCAAGCGAGGAAAGGGTTTCATCAACGACGATAAGATGGGGAGAGAGGGAGGGAGAGAGAGGGAGGGAGAGAGAGGGAGGGAGAGAGAGGGAGGGAGAGAGAGGGAGGGAGAGAGAGGGAGGGAGAGAGAGGGAGAATACAAGGATATATATTTCTTAGGGTACTATATAGTACAGTATAGTATTATTTCTTTGGAAAGAGAAGCGGCGGCTGTTATATTTATTTGTGAATGGATATACTTACTTGACTTTTCCTTGGCTTTTTTTTTCTCCCAATAATTCCTTATTCTCTGAGACTTCTTTGTTTCTAATATATATCTATGAGGCTTTCAAGATTCTGATGCCGGTTACATACTTGCTTTTGCATGTATGCCTGAGCTCTATAGGCAGTTAGTTACCCCTCTCAAGCTTTCTTCTGCGCTTCCAAGTATATCTGTTTTTTTTTTGGGTTTTTTTGTATGGCACGCGAATTTAAAACTCTTTTCAAGTCATGGTCCTCCCTTTGAGAGCAGAAGAAGAAGAAGAGAAAGCTATCAGTTTCCCTGTGCTCCATTTATCCTCTCTAGGTCGTCACGAGTGTTATCTCCATCCTGCTTGAGCGAGTCTATTGAGTCTCGGGCTTTATGTGAGCCGATCGCAGATCTACTAAAAGCAGAAAAACGTCTTGGGGGTTGATTGCCCCTGGTGTTGAAATTATGCATATCATAGATTAAGCTCATAGTCTTCCTTTAATATTTGTCCGTCCTGCCGTCCATTCCGTTAATCGTTTAACCGGGTCAGTGGCTCAGGGGGGATGGAAACAAAACAAATCCAAGTTCCTGTCCACGCATCGGCTTCTCCTCTCGCAGTTTACAGTTGTGGGGAGGATAAACCGCTTGGGATTTCCTGATTAAACTAAAAATATCCAACCGTTTTCCTTTTCGAGGCATCAACTGCCTTGACTTCCCTGACTGACAGACACACACACGCAAAGAGTCTGCATTAATCAGTCCATGTCCGTGACTTGGCAGAAGAAGTGGCTTTTGCGGTCCGTCCCGGGATTGGGATGAATGAGGTCTGCTACCTTGGCTGTGCTCAGATCTTCAAACAAGCACATCATGGTATCATGGTTTTGGTTAATAGTATCAACATGAAAACAGGTGATGGTTGAGTCATGACATGGAGGCTACACTACGACAAAATCATGAACATGACTGGCTCACTTACGGCCTTCGCCCCTCAGATAATTGCGTCGGGCGGCAACAACGGCAAGCAACGTGACTTCTAAAGCATACATAGCCGGCAGCAGTACACGATATAATCATCATCACTATCAAAGTGTTACACAAAAGGGCCAACGGGACAAAGCGCTGACACATATCCCAGACGCGCCGGCTACTGATTACTACTCATGCAAATGCAAATTCAGATGCAATGAATGGTTCCATGGGCTGTGTATACATAACATAACCATTTGCCAGTGGTTGCGGTTGCAATAGGCTGCAATATAAGGAACACTTGGCAAAAAGATTGTTGGCTACACAAAGAAGGTCCCTACGCTGCGGAACCAAAAGCGCCTCTTTCTCTCTGCCGAAATGGGGTCTCAAGTGGTCCTCAAGGGGAGCTGCTTCTTCTTTGGGTAGTGGAAAAGCTTTTGGATTTTGGTCTGGCTGCGCCTCACAAAATGAACGATGGGTGTACGTAGTCCCTGCCTGGTAAGGTCCTTGTGTCGACCCCCAAATGTAACCCTTGAGCCGGAATGCCGTCAATTTTTTTTTAATTTTTTTTTTTATTTTCCGCGTTTTCTTTCTTCTCTTTTCTTTCTTTCTGTGTGCGTGCGCGCGCGTGTGTGTGTAGCGTTTTGGAAAAGAGCCAATGCGGTTTTGCCAACGGCATCATCAAAGACAATCGAGATTTGACCACGTCGTCCCCGGTTAGAGCTAGTCCAAGATCAATGATCTGATAGTCATGATGGAGATTACCGTTTTTGGGCATCATGCACAACCGCGCGTGATCCGTCAGGTCGGACGATTTCTCTCTTACCCGCCAGTAGCCTGAGGCAATACATTGTGTGTGTGATTTGTGAAATGAGTGCCAGTGATTCAGAAAAAATGTGTAAACCCTCAGTCATCAAAAAGGTTACAGCCGAGTGAGCCAATCAGACCAAGGAATTCCCTTGGTTACACAAACCAAAGTCGGCCCGGTGGTTGGACATCATCCATCAAACACTGCCCCCCAAGGGAAATAAAGGGCAAAAAAGGAGCGTTGCATTTTCTTCTCCAATGGTAAGCATGTGTGTATTTCCCAAAACGGTACCATGATGTTTGGGGGGGGTTTTCCCGACGTCTTGGGTCACAATATTTCTGTGAGATACAGGCAAACCTGGATGCGTGTGGACCTCTGCTCCCGGAAGAAGCCATCCCCTGAATCTGACAACTTCCCTGCCAAGGATCACCATGAACGCTTTCTGCTCATCCGGGCCGAGGCTCCACAGCTTTGATCAATCGACAAGTCAGACCCCCTGAACACGACTTCTTAGTCTCGGCCCTTTGACGTCGGCACGTCTAAACGCCACCGAGGGATCAGGGAGCTCAGCACTGTGCAGTAGGAATTCCCGAGGCATGGCAATTCGACATGAATCCGCCCCTTTTTGGCTTTCCACTGGTAGTCAGTCACACGACATGCGAGACAAGCAGCAACAAGACAACAAAGAATATTCCAAAAAAGAATGTCTCTCTCACTCTCTCTCACCGCGACTTGAGGTATCACAAAGAGATGGTAAGTAGTCTAAAAAAGTGGGAATCGATCGTGCCCTTCTGATTTCAATATAAACAACTTATGCTACATGTTACTTCAAGACAATTTTTATTTTTTTTTGGGGAATTTTTTTTAAGCTTCACCGAAACAAATTTATTTGAAGAAAGGAGATCTAACCAACCAGCCAACCAACCAACTCGCCATCCCTCAATGTTCATGTCATGGTTATGCCTGTTTATCTATCTATGCAAGAATTTGCCCCTTCCACATATCCAATTGGTTCGCTTTGCTCTTCAAGGGGGGCCTCACTTGCGTTGTGTAATTATTCGGTCGTGTAACGGAGGGGGAGTAGCTTTTTTCTTTCTCTCTAATTATTGCCGCGGCTGGCGAGGGAGGGAGGAAGGGAGGGACACAAACACAACACCCCCCTTTTGAGAAAGGTCGGAGCAGTGTCAGTCAGTTTGACCGGCACACACAAGAATTGTTTGGAACAGTACCTTACCTTGTAGTCACCACTCAAACTATAGTACCACAGCACAATGACCTCCGTGCCGTGACTTATCTCAAGTAGACAAACAGCTTTCTTTCTTGCCTCAACCGTTGCAAGCGTTTTTCTGGACTACCTACACAAGCACGCAAGTAACACGAAGACACACGTATTTGCAGCACGCATACCTACAAATTGCACAAAACCAACATCAGCATCATGAAATGGGATTGGTTCAAAGACGAGAAGAGAAGCATCAACAAGAAACGAAGAAATAAAGCAAGCAAGGAAGGAATGACGCCCCTTAAGACAGATATTATAGGAATACGAAAACCTCCCCTCCCAACCCAACCCAACCCGAATCTCATCCCAAAATACCGCCGGTTCGGTTCGGTCGGGTGTAGCAGAAAATACCAATACCATGCCATCCCGTCCAATTCATTTTTCAGCTTGCTTAGCTTTGTCTGAACTTAGATACCTTTCCCCAACACACCTCATTGGACAGTCTCTGGGGGAAAAAAGATCACATGTCCCATTTTCATGTGTTACAACCACATATATTTTTTTTACCCTACACGCTTTCTCCTTTTGTCATGTGCGCGTATTCCCAGAAAGGAAAACGTGGGTGCTGTACAGTACATAACCGTAGTAGATGGCTACCTAGCCAGCTGGAGAGATCAGATCCTTAACACTACTTAGTAGGTAGGTACTAAATTTAGCAACAAAGGGGAAAAAAAAAGAAAGGTGGATCGAGTTGGTCGTGATATTGGATCCAGAGTATTGGGAGAGAACGTAAGAAGAAGAGGATGGCTGGAGCTGTCTCTCCAAGTCCGGTGAAAGGTAGTAAGAAAATAAAAATAAAATAAAATAAAAGTGTCAAGCTTTTTTTTTTACAAATTCTTTTTTTTTTTCAGGACAAGTGAGTGTAAATCTAGCCGAGCCGAACTGCCGACTCGTGCCGTGACCTTTGACCTGACCGAGAGAGAATTTCGGGTATCATCTAGATACCTTACTCTGTATGGTACATTGGAATGTGTCTTTGTGTGGTGGTGTTGTTTTCACCCTCCCCTCCCCTCGCTTATCTTTTCCCCGATGACCGTCAACCAGTGAAAAGAAAAGAAAAGAATAAACCGTTTTTTTTGGTTGGAGAGGGAGGGAGGAGGAGGAGTCGACCGTCGAGATGATGACCCCACCGTGCCCACTTCCACACCATCCATCTCCCACCATTGCGCTGTCGAGATAAGCTGGGCAAGACAGGCTCAAACATCTATGTATGCACATGTCCTGTACATACATGTAATGTACATCAAATAATAAAGCCGACCGGCTCACCGCTGCTGCTCCTCATTTTCTCAAGGGGACACAGCAGCAGCAGCTACTGCAAGCAATACCTACCTACCTACTGTAAGATAGTTTGTATCTGGTGGGAACAGCAGAGATCCGATCGGGGAATCGAAAAGCAGTGAAAAAAATGAGGAAGAGGAACCCCACGTTATCGTCATAATCGGCTGTTGGGTGGGTGGTATAGATGGGGAATGGGGGAGGGGAGGAGCAGCTGTGTAAAAGAGCGGGGTAGAACCGTTAGCCAGAGAGGAAGGAAAAAAGAGGGTATGCAGCCCGAAACGGCACATGTCACCAGGTGTGTGTGGTCAACTAATTCTTGAAAGGACATCGGAGCTGACAGGTCTGAGGTCTTGGGTTTTGTGGCAGTGTGGGCGAGGTGAGTGAGTTGTTTCTCCATCGGCCCAAAGAAAGTTGACCGAATCCGGGGGCTGAAGTAAGCAAAGATGAGGAAAAAAAAAGCTTTGTTGTGTGTGGATGAGATGGGCCACTGCACTAGTCGTGCAACTTGTGAAAAAGTGACAAGTTTAGACTTTTACTTGTGGCCATGACAGATCAGATCCGCTCTTCGCCGTTAGCCATCTGATAAAAACAGGTGGTTTGCCAGCAAGACGATGAGATGATGGCTTGGAGGAAACCGATGGATGGGATGGATGGGATGAACCTGATTGGACCGACGGTCGATGGCTCGGCCGAATGTGGCAACCCAGACGTCAGAAAAAGTGTGGAAGGCGTGGAAGGGCAAAAAGTTTAACTTTTTATTTAGAAACCGATCTATTCCCAAATAAGACAAGGCCCGTGTTCAATGTTCCGCGGGATGACTTTTGGGTTCTGGCTGGCTGAGCATCTTTCCTGTATTCCGTCCGTTTCCTCAGAAAAAAGATTTCCGGAAATGTCACGAGTCAAAAGACAGGATGCAATTTAATGGTTTGATGCATGGATGGGACCACCAACCACACAATCCCCCTCCCCCCCCACACCAAACCATACCTTTACCAAAGAGAGACTACGACGACACAAGGTCTGCGCAGAAAAGTACCTGCAGTTCCATTCTTCGGAAGACCTGCGGCGCGGTGAAGTCTTGACCGCGGCACCCTTGCAATTTATCAAGTCTGATGTAGCGGTTGAACTTCTTGGCGCGGGGAAACATCACCCCCAGATCATTACTAAACGTTGCCTAAACCAGTAAATTACCGAGAGTAGTAGGTGAGTCTTTGGGGATACATGTTTGCCGACTGCTGAGTCAACTTCAGTCAAACCCTTACACACCTGCCAAGCGACATCGGGCATCAAACGCCAACAAAATATCGGCTGCGTCATAAACCACTTGGCAAGCCCTGAGGGAAAAGACAATTTCTGAAAGGAAGAGAAAGTAACCAGTGATGCCTGCGAGTGAGGGGAAAAGAGCAGCACCTGAGGGTTTTGGGCAGGGGTTGAGACGGGAGACCGGGGAGCCAAAAATGGACACGAGAAAAACGGCTTGAACGCTTGTTTCATCCAACCAGGAGCCAGCAATTCGACAAGATAAACCCCGATCCGACAGGGGACCTGCACGCACGACACCACGAAGCGAGGTCCGTCAAGGTCCCGGGTCTTTGTTTTTCTTGACTTTCCAGCCGTATTTTCTGGAGACAGCTGAAAACAAAACAGCTCCTGCCGCCCGGTAATTCATGCTCTATGAAAGAAAAGGAAGGAGGGGTTTTGCTTGACTTATGATCCATGACCCGGAACTCGGGGATAACCTCCTTTCGAGTAAGTCATTGACAGAATGCCTTACCATGGCCGGGACCCCGGACAAAGGTGAACAAGCGAGGTGAGATGCAAGGAACCACTTTGAAAAAAGCCTTTAAAACTCTTTTTTGAAGCTTCGAGCATCCCGGGTAGCTTCTGCTGAGCTACGGATGACATAATGACAACTACTGCAGCTTTATCATGTTCCGAGGGGGGTCCAGGGTTATACCTGCCGTTTCTGAGAGAAAGCCGAAAGTCGTCCGTCGCTGGACTCATCAGTGGACCCACCGCTGGAAGCCGGTAAAGCCGGCTCCATCTCCGAGCTAGACTAAATGACTCCATTCCATGGATGTTTCGAAAGTCGGTTGTCAGCCGAGAGAGATTCATTACTTGTACAATCTAATTTTTTCGTGCTTTCGAAAACCTCAGAGCCACAGACCAACCACCTGAAACACAGAGCTTCGCTGGGACCCAAAACAACATCTGTGGACCGTGCATTCCGAGGTTGCAACATCAATCACTGGGCACCCGCTGCCCAGGCCTGCCATCCATGCCACCAGGGTCGACGCCCAAACCCCGGAGCCTATGATGTCGATGCTTGGCATCTTTTTCTGTTCAACAGAAGAGACGGTGCACTCGACGCATGCAGGCCACCCACTCCAAAGTCCCTGCGCTATGCAACTTCCCTCTGCACCACACGAGACTTTTACTTCACAGCATGGTCATGTTAGGGAGAGAGAGAGAGAGAGAGAGAGAGAGAGAGTCTTTTGGGCACCGTGAATATGCAATATCTAGGTCGGTGTATGCATGTGCAATCCTTCAACCCACTTGGATGAATTAACTCGCAGGAAGTGATCACTGATTGCCAACAACGCCCTTCCCCGCCCCCTCCTGGTAATTATACTGTCGAGGCCTTGTGTTCCCAAGCAATCAACCATGAAAGCGGCGAGGGGAATTCTCAATACAAAACAAGCAAAAGGAACCGCTTGCCTCTTGTCTGAGAGAGAGAGAGGAAGCGGCTACGTTTTTTAGCTTCATCAGTTTGTGATATGATCCTATTTCAGAAAAGAAAGAAAGAAATAGATTAAAATGGGGCAGATCGGCAAAGATGTGTCAAGCTACGTAATGACTGCCGCGCTATTTGAGCAGGTCGATTGGCGAGGGGAGATGGACAACGCTCCCTCGCTCCTCAGGAACGGGACCCAAGGGGACCAGACACACACAAAATGTCGAGCATCCACATTCACTAGCATCCATCCACGTGGTCACACTTTTTTCTAAAAAATTATTGGACGTTGGTCGCTTCTTGTTCTCGGGGGAGCCAACCATGGTGATGCAAAGCGAGCCCAAAAAATGCCCAAAGGAACCCCCCAAAAAACATGCATGTGGTGGTGGGCATTTTCAACACATTGGACAAGGGGAACAAAAAGAAAAAGGGACGTTGACACTTGGACTGAGCCGGCAAGCCGATGCTCCGCCCCAATCGTGTTCTGTTGCAGCGAGGCGCTAAACCCGGGGTGGCTAGCCCGGGCGCCCCTTTCAATGTCCACCAGTGGTGGGATTGGGGAGAGAGGGGGAAGGGGAATGGATTGGATTGGGGATGGGGAATGGGGGATGATTGGGGGTGTGAGGTGTGTGATGTGAGTGGTGGTGGCCCATGGTTCCATGGTGTGTTGCTCAGAGAATGTATGGATGTGGACAAGTCAGCAGCACGGCCTTTCTCCCCGGCGTTTTTCGAGCATTTGGACGAAACCGCTTCAGACGTATCCAAGGTACACGCCCCCGAATTTGGAAAGAAGAGGAAGGAGGTGATGGAACTGTGAATAGGTAGCCTCCGCCACTGGTGCAGCTATCTCTCTCACTGATCTCATTCATACCGTCAGTCCATCCGGGCTGTCCCGGGGGCACCGCGTGCTACTAATCGCCATTCTAGCGCCCGCCGCTAAACTCCGATCAAGAAACAATTTTTTTTTTTACCTCTTTGTGCCTGTGTCCGCTCCGTCTTTGGCTTTTGTTGGATGACTGTCGTCATGGCCGTCCCCAAGTTAACGTAACATCCAATGGCTGTGGGCCGATGGCATTAGTCCCTCGGCAGCAGACTATGTACCTACCATTGACTACCTACCTGTCCCTACATACTACACTACGACACCCTGAGCCACGGATAACGGCCGTCGCTGTGATCAGTACGCTGCCGTCTGCTGGCAGCTTCCACGGCGCTTCGATGGCACAGGAGATCCTGCACGGACCCAGGGTCGAACAAGAATGGCTATCTTTCTTTCACAATGTAGCCGTATTGACGTACTGTAATGTACTGCCTCAAAATGTCACGGCGTCGGCATTGAGTCCCAAGCCCAAGTGCACCTTGCTCAGCAAGCTGCTTACCGAGAAGAATGGCATCGATTTGGCAGATTTCGATATGAGGGGGGGGTGGCAATCATTTGGAGTGTGACAATCTGGGTAAGCAAGAAAACGAAACCCGCCGCTGTCCCAATATGCCGGGCAGCGGAAATCGCTCGTCGGTCAGCAGGTCAGTCACTGTAAAGTCAGACACTCGAAAGAAAAGAAAAAAAAAGTCAATTCCAGTGGGATTTGGGACGACGGAAGAGACCGAGGGTCAATTGTCAAATTAATAATGATCAGGAACATCTTTATTTTAGCGCCCCTAGCTCGATGGGGTAACCAACAGGGGTCTCTTTGGGTGGACCGCCAGCACATGGCGTCGCCTGCTGTCAAGGCTTGGCTCCCCTGCTTTCCCGATGGGGCAGATGCCCTCGCGCCGTGGTTGGCACCTGCTCCTTTGCTGGTGCTGGCTGCAGCTGCTGTGAGCGGATGAGCTTCTGCGCGCGCGCTTTGTGGGTTCCAGTCCCACTACCAGGTGGGAAGAAAAGCAGCCCACCACACCCACACTGCCCTGGCACACACACCCACACACCCCCAAAGCGCAATGGCGGACGGACGGCGGTATTTAACAAAGCACCTCCCCCAAGGCCCCATCCTTCCCCTTCTCTTGATCTCTCATATACATCATCATCGCTGAATCAGCTCCGCTCGCTGCACCCTCCAACCACTCACGTTCGCTTTTAGCAACTCACCCTTAGGAAGTCCTCGTTGACTCCTGTCATTCGCTTGTTTCATTTTTGTCTGTTTTCTTATTTTTGTGTCGAGGTGTTTTTTTTTTGTTTTTTTGGAGAAAGTGTTCCCTTGTTGTTTGAAGGTCTCATCATCATCAGCAACAATCCACTCGTAACCAAAAAGGAAAAAAAAAAAAAGAGGAAGCACTTTTTGCACCACTCCACAGTCGCTTCATCATCAAGTCACCGAATCATCACTCCACCTGCAACTCACGATCGCTACTGCTGAGGAAAGGGGAAAAAAGAGAAGGAAAAGAAACTCAAATCTCGGAAGAGGAAGCCGAGTCCGCAAGAGAAATTTCAAGAGCCAGGAAGGGTAGAAAAACTTCGTCCGTTCGCTCGAAGGGAATCTATCATCGGGCATACCCGAACAGATTCAACCGCCAGCCTCCCCTTCCACGAACTGCTTGACTCTTAAAAAGAGCCGCCATCACCACTCACCCGCTTGCTCACCCACAACTCGGTCACCCGTTCACCCATAAACCCATAAACCTACAGTGACCGCGCCCCTCCTCTGGCTCCATTGCTTCCCAACTCCGCCTCAGGTCTGCTGCCAAGAGGACATAGCCTTATTGCGTCCTTCGTCATCAATATAGTGTCAGCCTTGCACGACCGCACACGCCTCTCGACTCTCACCGCAACTCATCACGTTCGCTATCACATCATAGGGACACACATCGTGTGTCTCGTTCATGTTAGCCCCCCTCACCCCCGACCTCTTACATGCCTTGAACCCCTTTCTGGGTTAGGCATATATGTCTCAGGCCATGGTACTGACCAACACCCAGTTCTGTCGTTAATCTTTTATTCTCAAATTTTAATAATGGCCGGTCCCGGTGGTGGTCCTCCCCGTCGCAGCCACACCAAGTCCCGAAAGGGCTGTGAGACGTGCAAACGTCGTCACATCAGGTGTGATGAGAACTTCCCTCAGTGGTATGTCATTCTTGCCCGAGTTCACTTGGCCACTCGAAGGCCTACTGACTCTATTTCAGCCGCAACTGCACCAAACACAAGATTCGCTGTCCTTACAATGATATTCCCGCGCCTGAGGATCGGGCTGGCTCTCCTGACAAGCCCGACCTCATGTGGACGCCTGATATCGAGGCCGAGATCAACCAATGGCAGCAAACTGGCATCTTTCCATTCCCCGACCTCATTTATCCTCAGCCTCACTTTGACATGAGCCGCCTGACGATTGAGGATTTGAGGTTGATCCACCATGTTGCTACCATCAGCCACGAGATGCGGAACATGGGTGCCAACGAGTTCACCCTCTGGACTCGGCAAATCCCCATGTAAGGCTGGACCCTGAAAAACAATGGGCCGTGCGTGTGGTTGCTGACAAGACATTCCAGAATCATCTCGATCGGTGCGACCCACTCGTATGTCTTGCATGCCCTGCTGGCGTTTTCCGCCATGCATATTGCATACCTCACCGATTGCCCATTGGTTGGCAACATGGCCTACGAGCACCGGGGAAACGCGTTGAAGGGGCTCCAGGGCGCCATCGAATACTTCTCGAGGGAAACTTCTGACGCCATCCTGGCGGCATCTCTGGTTCTTTCCTGGCAAGCCACAGATTGGTAAGCAATATAATGCAGCTGTCCGGGCTACACCGACCAGGGCTAACCTACTTTGCAGGCGGAGCTGGACCCAGCTGATGCAGGGAACCTCGACCGTAAGTGAAGGAGAGGGTGGGAGGCAGCTTGCGATCGCCGACTGACTTTGATTAATAGGTCATTGATGCCATGGAGCCCTGGAAACACGAGTCCCAATTCGGCGACTTCATCGCCGAGAGCAGCACCTTCCCGACGGCTCCCCCGTCGCCCACTCCGGACCACCAGCCCAGCCAGCCACGCGACGAGGACCTGGAAGCCTTCCAACAGACTCTGAAGCAGCTCCAGAAGCTCGAGACGTACCTAAAGCAGCACCGTGAGGATACCAAGAATGTCAGCCAGCTCATTACCTTCATGAAGGGTTCCCGCAAGGTCACTTCATCCCTGTCGGTGAGCCAACAGTTTGAGCGTCTTCGGCCTCTGCGGACTTGGCTGTTTTGGCTTCCCGTCCAGGCCCTGCAGCAACATCGCGGATCCCCGAGCTCTCTGCTCATCATCGCGTACTACTACACGGCCGCTTTGCTGATGGAGCGACTCTTTCCCGAGATCGGTGCCGCCTACTTTGGAAGTCTCACCATTGGCCCCGTGGAGCAGATCGCTCGTCGTCTCAAGGCCCTCAACGACACGCAGCAGGATCTCCAGACGCCGCTCACGCTGATGAAGCACCCTATCGACATTGTCCACGAGTTTCGCTCGCGCATGGGATGGATGCAGCCTATTCGCACCCCGTCGTTCCCGCAGTACAGCCCGCCCAATTTCTACATGGCTGCTCAGGGCTCGCCGATGATGCAGACTGCGGCCTCTTCCGCCGAGTATCTTCCCTATGGAGACAATGTGGCATTCAGCTACAGCACAGAGGATTTGTCGGTGGTCCCCTCGGACTCGGCTCCCGTCAGCGCTGTCAGCCCGCTCCAGCTCTCGTCGCCGTTTGCCCACCCGCAGTACCTTAACATTCCAAACCAGTCGTACGGTGGCTACAGCCCTGCTTCCAGCACGTACAGTGATTTCAATGACGCTTCTCCCATTGTCTACAGCGACCACGAGGATAATGGCTACTACGGTATGGGTTACTCGGCCACCTCGCCCATGCTGGGCAGTGCCAACACTTTTGGCGTCGGGTTCGTTTCTCCAATCCAACCCGTGTGGACCCAAACATGAGGCTACCACGAGGGCTGCTATCCGGAATTTGCTCAGAGGCAACGTGATTGACCATGGCAACCAGGCCTCCCTACCTGAGCACGACTCCGGATTACGCAACGCCCGAGGACATCTGGCAGTCAGCCTCGACTTCGACTCTGGTGCCACCGCAGTTCGCTTTTCTCCCGGTCCCGGAATCACCTCTCTCGCCGTTCGCCTCCCCCGTAGTCCAGGATAACACTAACACGGACTATCCTGAGCTCCCCGAGGACCTAGAACCCCAGGACGATAGAAAGGGCAAGGGGAAGATGATCTAGCATCATCGACTTGCATCATTTTGGCGCTCGCTTTGTTTCTCTCGTTTTTTTATTTTCCGCGCTCGCTTGTTTTTCTTTTTTTTTCTTTTTTCTTTTTACGCCCAGCACAGACGCATTTGTACACGGACACTCCTTCGAACGGGATCGACCTCAACGCACAGCAGCAAATTTTTCCACGCGGCATTTTTACAATGACCGTGTTTACTCTCCTTTACGACTGCAAACGACATGCATCTCAATAATGCAACGACACTCCTTTATACAAGATACCCAACTTGAACGACACTCCTTTAGAATATTACGGCTGGTCCACCACTAATCTCGACATATACGAACTACTAGACATTCCTTTTAATAATATCGGGACGGCGGATTACATATATATACCCATTGGGCGGTACAACACACTCCTTTTACGACACTGCATACAAACATTTTTATGACGAGGCACATTCCTTATCGGCGGCATAGAATTTTTACACTCCTTTTACGGCACATTTTGGTTTCGGATAATCAACACGATACCCACCTGGCATAGCGACTGTTGTTTTGGCTTGTTATTCATCTTTTGGTTATTGAGGGAAAGAGGCTCTGCCCTTCTTTGGTATTTTCCTTTTTGGCGGGAAAAACGCGGAAACTGCCCTTTTTTTTGGTTTTACTGGTGTTATAATCTTGGGTTTTATTGCATTGGGTCGGCGTTTCGTGGTTTTCTCTTTTTGGCTCTTGCTCCTCCATCATTTCACAATGTTGGGTAGCGAAGAATAACGAGTCCCCCCTGCGTTGTCTATTTGCTTGGACCTCTGTATTTTGGAGGAAAAAAGTTTTGTGGAAAGAAATCAGTTTCCAATTTGGAGACTTGTTTTGCGTTTCTCACATGGGGGTACATAATTTTTTTTCCTTGGTTAGTTTTGGGTAATAATGGGAGTTTTTTTTTTGGAGGGGGGAAAGTAAGCGAAGAGGGAGAGGGAGGGAGATTCATGGTCCCCCCCCCTACTTTCAACAGTCCGTTCATGTTGTCTGACTGTGTTTTTCTTTTCGGATTCTTGATTGAAGAAGAAAATAAAACATGGTTGAATTAAAGGCGTTGACATTGGAGGATCCTGTGTAGCGGGGATTTGAGTCTCTCTTGTCTCTCTCTCTTTTGGGGGATGAAGGAGGGGGTAACCCTCTTTTTTTTTTTTTTAATAATTTAATAATATAATCTCTGATTAAAACCTTTTGAAATATGGGCTTTAATGGCTTTGTTATTTTGTGTGTGGTTGTGGGAGTGAATGTCTTTGTATATACGATTGGTGTGCTGGATGAGGAGGATAGGGGTTGAAAGATGAGGATGATTGAGGGCATACGCAGTCATCCATGGAAATTGAGAAAAGGGCGATTTGTCCCTAAAATATGAACAATGCTTTTGCTTCCCTTTCCCTATTATTTTATTGTTATTCACGGGGAGTACGCACAAAGTAATCACATCCCTTTTTTTTTTTTTTTTTTTTTTTTTTTTTTTTTTTGTGTGAGCCTGTTCCGCCATTGCCTGACACTCTCTCAAACGACCACACACCACATTGATAACCACACAACAGTACGCGTATTTGAAAACTTATTTGCAAAGTTTCTATCCCCCAAAAAAAATAAAATTTTTGATTATGAAAGATTCCCAAAAAAAAAAAAAAAAAAAAAAAAAAAAAAAAAAAAAAAATTATAAAAAATTTTGATTCTTCTTTATTAATTTATGGAGGGTGGTGGGTGTGTGTGTGTGTTACTAAAAAAAAAAAAAAGAACTTACGCGAGAATTT
>MU858912.1:44011-79320 GCA_033297175.1 Cladorrhinum sp. PSN332
GCCCACGCACAACCACCCAACAACAACAAATCTGACCCAAATCCAACAACCCCAAAAAAAAAAAAAAAAAAAAAAAAAAAAAAAAAAAAAGAATTAGCTGCGACTGGTTTCGATCCAGTGTCCTCCGGGTTATGAGCCCGGCGCGCTTCCGCTGCGCCACGCAGCTTTTTTTTTTTGGTTGTTGTTGTTTTGGGCTTTGTTGTTTAGGGCTCATGTGGTTGAGATTCTTGAAAGTGTGGTATATATATATCACCGCTATAAAACCCGATCCGTTTATTTTGTTTCTTCAGGAAGGGACAAGACAGACCAAGCAATCAATCAATCAATCTATAAAGTTAGTTGGCAAAGCGAAATAAATGCTACATAGATACTTATTGCCTACCTACCTACCTACCTATCTATATATATATCTATCTATCTATCTATCTACCTACCTAAGGTGTGATTACAATAAGGGGTGCCAAAAAAAAAAGTAAAGTTGAAAGAAAACCTATCTAATGCAAATGTTGCTCAATCGTTTTTAAGAGCAAAAAAAAAAAAAAAAAAAGGAAAAAAAAGGAAAAGATGAAAGTAGGTTTAACTTGCGTTAAAACAACCCTCATTATCCTCCTCTTCTTCTTCTTCTTCTTCCTCCCTCCACCCATTCGTTCAAATCCCCTTCCAGAAAAAAGAAGAAAAAAAGAAAAAAAGAAAGAAAAAGGAAAAAGCCCAATTACTCTCGCCATCATACTATAACCCATCAATACCTATATTTCCCTCCCCATGCCTCAATCTTTTTCCTCACAAATCAAATCACACACAAACCATTTCCTTCTCAGAAAGTGCTAGCTAGCCCCCTCCCCTCCCTCATACTCCTTAATATTATCATCAACCAGCCCGGCCAAGAGACTCCCCCCACACAGATTCCACCTTTCTTCGTATTCTCTCTCTCTCTCTCTCTCTCAGTCCCAGCTTCAGTCCCAGCCCCGTTCAGAAAAAAAATTTTCCTCCTCCTCTTTCCTCTCGTACATAATAAACCCCACTATTCTTATTCCGTTCCGCCCACCTCCTTCTCCTTCTTCGTTATCATCATTCATCTTAACACCACGCATCTCATTGTACATCCCCCACTGTCCCATATTCCTCCCTGTTCTTTTCAGCGTCATCCATCCCCCCTCATTACCGTTTCACCGACCCCAGATTTCATCAAACTCACCAATAGATCGATCGTAAGACCCTCACCCAGTTCAAGAGAAGAGTCCAAATATAAGAGAGAGAGAGAGAGAGAGAGAGAGAGAGAGAGAGAGAGAGAGAGAGAGAGAGAGCGTAAAAGATCCACATAAAGAAATGACAGCCAAAAAGAAAAAGGGAAAAGGAAAAAGAGCCATCAAGGGTATATTTCTTTCGATTTCAATCAAAAGTGAAAAAGAAAGTTATGTGAAAGAAGCTATCTACGTTGTTGTTGTTCATCATCTAGAATTGTTGGTTCGTGCTTTTTTTTTTTTTTTTTTGAAAACAAGACCTTCAAATTTCCGTGATTACCATTTCGACTTTTGTTTCGTGTGTCGAGATTCATCATCCATCCATCCATCCATCATAAGCGACGGCGTCAAAGGAAAGACAATTTTGGGTAAAATCCCTCCTTCTATTTCGTTAGAGATGAGATGAAAAAAAAACCAAAAAAAAAACACACATAAGAGAACTAGCTAATATGATGTTCATGTGCAGTGTGTGTACTCGCTCCCCCGCCTCCAAATGGTTTTCCTTCAAGACACACCAAAGAAAAACGACAAACAAAAAAAAATGAAGCAGAAGACAAGAACCAATCATAGAGCATATGTTTGCTTCAAAGCCTGCTGCTCCTGGGGTGTCAGGTTATTAAGAAGGTCAGTGAACTGGTCCGGGGCAATGATCTGTCGGTACATGTTGATGACCTATCAAGAAAGCAAACGTTAGAGGGAAATGTTGACTGATGCGAAGAGTAGTGATTATAACTTACGCTCTGGAAACCATCATGCAACTCCTGCTTAATAGGATTCCGCAACCTCACATCACGATATCCGGCGATGGCAGAAAACAAATGCATAACGACATCCTCAAGGCACCTCGGATTAATCAAAACAATGTTGCTGAAGCCCCTGAACGCAGTCGCCTTCTCCTCCGAGGGATCGACCTCGTCCATAATCTCGAGGAACTCCTTGGCGAACTTGGGCAGGTGAGGAGCAAGCTGGTCGGCATGATACAGGCCCAACCTGCCGAGCGCAGTGGCAGCGTTCTCGGTAACACCGGTGGGGATCGACGGGTTCGAAACAATCTCAACCAAGCGTTGGAACAGCTCAGGGATGAACGGCGCCATGTCCTTCTTGTACTGGAGAGCGATCTCGCCAGCGCTCCAGCAGGCATTGTTGACGACGCTGAAGCTGCTGTCGATTTCCTCATCCAGAATATTCTCCAGATCCAGTCGTCTGAGCAGTATTGGGATGATATTCTTTGGCAAGTGCGGCTTCAACTGATCGAAGACGTACTTTGAGCAGTCTCCGAGGAGGGCAAATGCCGACTGCTGAACCTCGTCCGTGGGATCCTCCAAACAGAAACTCAAAAGCTCAAAGAATTGCGGGGCGCTATTGACGAGCGCCACCGCCTTTGAATCCTCGAGGGCTTGGATTATAGCGCCGAGGAGATCGATACTGGTCACCAAGAAGTCCTTATCGGGCTGGTCAAAGTTTGCGTTGCTTGTCGCAGCAAGAGATTGCTCCAGGTTTTGGTGGATAATGTTGACGCACCGCGCAAAGATGGGCTCGGCATACGGGGTGAAGGCGTCTCCGAGCGCCATGGCAACGTAAGACAGGCACTCTAGCAGCGGAAACATCTCCCTTGACTGGTCCGGTATGGTCTGCCATCTGTGGATGAGGGTTGGCATCAACTTGTTGCAAAGCTCCGGCCGTGCCAGAACAGGACCGACATGCTCGGCCAAGGTCTGGACGCAGTCGTAAAGGACCCATCTGTTCTTGTCCTTGTACTTCTGGAAGCAAGCAACAAACTGGTCGATGATTGGCCCACAGTAAGGTTCGAGTGACTTTCCAGCCTTTTCCTCCAAGTTGGCCATTGCCGAGGCGCCGGCCTCTTGAACCTTCTTATTCTTGTCCAACATCTTGTGAAGGATGCCTTCCATCATCGGCAGGAAGTAGGCCTGCTTCTGAGCTGGATCCTGAAGGTTGGCCGCCCAGGGCGCATATCGGGCGAGCGTCCAGCAAGTGATGGTCCGAACAACCGGCTCCTCATCATTAAGCAAGGTGATAAGGTATGGCACAAGCTCTGGGAGATGGGGAATGACCACATCCATGCAGCCCTCGGCGACAGCACCAAGTGCAAGCACTGCAGCCTCCCTGTGGGGCCAGTCTGTGTGCCTCAAATTTGTTTGCAGGTAAGGAAAGATGGACGTGAAAACGCCGCCGCCGAAAGCCGACGCAAACACGTCGAGGGCCGCAGCAGAGCATTTCCTGAGAGTCCACTTTTCGTCTGGGTTCTCATCTCCCTCGTCGTCCTCGTCGTCCTCGTCAACCTCACCCTCCTCGAGGTCTTCGTCCATGCTTGCCAATTTCTCATAGGCGTTGCCATTCTGGTTCGGGTCTGCTGATCCCTCGCCCTCACCTTTGGCACCACGAGCAAGACTCTTCTTGGCAAACATTGGCTTGATGTCCTCCTCTTTGTCCTCCTCATCCTCGTCGTCGGATGCTCCTCCGAGGGCAAGAATGTCATCTCCGCTGTACACCATGCATTCGAGCAAAACCGGGATGATCTTTTGCACATGGGGCTGGAGACTTGGGCAGAGCTCCTGCTGCTCGCCCATTGCGAGCCAGAACTCGGCGGCTTCGCAGGCCAAATCTTCATCCTCACTCTTTTGCTGGGCGAGGATATAGTCAACCAGGTCGGGCAGATACGGCAAAAGCTTGTCAGCGCGAGTTTCGACGAGACGCACAAATGCGCGACACACTTGGCGGCGGACATCTGCGGCTGGGTCGCTAGCAAGGCTGAACAGCTGCTGCAGGAGAGCATCAACGTTGTTGAGCATGGCCTGGGATTTTCTGCCGGTGAACACATTGATGGCCGTCAAGGCCTGCGCGCGCACCTTGGGCAATGGGCTCTTGGCAGCTTCAATAAATTTGGGGAGAAGGACGTTCAGGGGCCGTTGACCGAGGTGCTCCCGCTCCAGAAGCTTGTCGTTGTCCTCGCAAATCTTGGCCATGGCGTTCATTGCGCCCTCCTGGGCTTCAGGGGATACTTGGCCGTTCTGGTTGGTGAACAGCTTGAGGAGCTCTTCCAGAAGCTCGGGCCAGCCATAAATACCCCCCTTTCGGATCATTTCGGTCGCAATGTTGCCTGCAAAGTTGCGAATCTGCGAGTTCTTGTCTTGGATACCAATGGGGACGGCGAGCTTGATCATGGCGACGCTAGAGTCGGGAATGGGCTTCTGCGGCGACTTGTAGTTGGCCTTGACATTGTTCTTGAGCATGATGGCGGCCGAGCTGCGGACGAGATGCCAGTCGTCCGAGGACATGGACAGGTCCTGAGGCGGCGCGGGGCTGGAAAAGATGTATGCCAGGTAATTGTTGATATCAGGACTCGCTTTCGCTTGAGTGAGCATCTAGACGAGCAATGCTCCTTGGTCAGTCTCGGGCCAGCGACTGACAGATAGCATTCCGTATCTCTCTGTGGCGACTCACAAGCTCTGCCTGTTTTTGGGCGGCCTTGTTGAAGGCGCTCAGCGAATCCTTGAGACATACTGCGAGAGTCTTCAAGGACTCCTGATTCGGCTGCCAATCCATGGCGAAGGTGGGAGAAGGTGATGTCGAAGGTTGGCTTGCGGGCCGTTCTACGGATAAGGGCAAAAAAAAAAAAAAATCAAGAATGCGGAATAGGGTCGAAAAGGACTTGTTGGGACGAAAATTCGAAGAGAAGATGAGGGTTGAGCGTGGGACCCCTTATTGTTGATTTTTGGTTCAGTTATTGTTGAAGAGATTTGGCTGAAGATGGCATTATTCTTGCTGTCCTGAACAGAGGCGGCGGCGGTGGTGGTGGTGGTGGTGGTGGTGGTGGTGCTGCTGCTGCGCAAAGTGGGGTGAAGCTCTGTGTTAGCCTCCGCATACCTAATAAATCCCCTGCACAGAGAAAGTGTGATTCCCCCAAAAGTCACACAAAAAATAGACGGGACCACCTCAATCAGGGCCACTGCTGTCACCCGCGGGCCAATACGAAGTACTGGTGGTCTCTTGTCTATTTTCAAAGATGGCTGCGGCTTGCTTGCTTACCTAGTTTTTCATCTCTCGGACTTTATTTTGGAGGGCTGGAGGGCTCCTTCTTTCAGCGCTTCGTTTCACGAAAACCTTGAACAATGAAGTTGGCACTGGTTGGTTCTTTCCCACCCAAAACCAGAGACTTTTTTGCGCCGCATGGGCCCTTTCCCGAAGCATGTCGCGGCAACAGAAAGATGCAGAAGCCCCGCAGCTTATCCGTGGACACTGTGATTTGGTGAGAGGGGAGGGGGAGGAGGGGTCATGAAGAAGTGTGGGGCCATTTTCATGCGATTGAAGGACGCACCGGAACCTTGATGAAAGCTTGATTGATGACTTGTATACAAGTCATCAAGAGGTTGGACTTGACGTACATGATGTCCACGGGGAGCAAACATGTGAGCCAAAGTTGAACAGCGAATGTTTTTTTGGTCATATCAAAAGTCCCGAGAGGTCAAGCGACCAGTGCCGCCTCGACCATGAGCGGCACACAAACTCCCCCGTGTTTGTTTCACACAGTCCGTGATGTGTACCAACGGATGTTATTAGTTTGGAATCATGATCGCATCTTAATCCCTGAGGCTTAACCTCTATGAGTTGCGCTGGTCGAATTGGCCCAACAGGTGTCAATTTGGAGTGGAGAGTGTGATGACCCAAACCACTACCAAAATCCATCAACCCTCACCCCTCAACCCTCAACCCCCCCAAACCCCCTTCCACCTCCCTCACCCTCCCATCTCTCTCCCCATCCCCCTTCAACACCTCCAACCCCCCCAAAACCCCCCTCACAACCCCCCCGAAAGCCTCCATAACCTCCTCCACGCTCCCCCCCAAACCCGTACTAACAAAACTGACCGAACACCCAACATAAACCGGCATTCCCATCTTCCTCGCAATTAACTTGGCCAACCTAGTCGTAAACTCCACCGTCGCTTCCTCGTCGCAGAGCGGGGTCGACAGCGGTTGGGAGGGGTTATATCTCTGCAATCGCCCATTCAATTCGTTGTCAGCCATCATTCCATCCCATTCGTTCCATTCATTCCATTCATCTCCATCTCCACGATATATGTAAGAGCAAGTCTTTGGATATACAGATATACAAACAGTAAACGGAGCGGAGGGGAAGCATAACGAACATCAGGTAAAGAATACACAAATGATCCCAAGGGTGTCGGAGAAGACGCAGCTTCCTCGGGTGATGCGGTCGTGAGAAACAGAGCGATCGCTTTGGCGCGGAGTGTGAGATGGATGTAGATTCGTTCCTTGAGTGAGCGGGGGAGGGGGATGGAGAGGGTTGTGGACGGCGATGGTGATGGTAATGGTAGTTGGGTATCCATTTTGTCTGTTCTCTGCCCGCGAAATTTGATTCAAGAGAAATGAGGATGATGATGATGATGATGTCAAGAATAAAAGATTGTGAGTTGTAAAAGTGAAAGTGAGAAAGAGCAAAACCAAAGTGCTGAACTCAACACCAAGGTGGCCCGTGCACATGGGTTTCGAGATGGCGCTTGGAATTTGACAATTCGGACAGATTTCTGCCAATCGTGGGGAATAAAAAAGGGGGAAATGATTGAAGGGATGAAGTCCTCCAGGAAACCCCCGTTAGTTAATTTAAACCTTGACTGTCGCGACAGCTTCTTCCCTCACCTTTCCGTTCACACGTCGTTCCGTGCCTGGTTCACCTTTCAAATCCGACTCGCTGCAAACCACCCTCATGAAATGAGGGTACAACTCTTGACACACAAACTCATTCAGACATGCTCAATGAAGCCCTTCAAACATCTCAATCTTGACAGTGGAAAGTCCAATCATCACCATAACCACCCAATCTCCGCTTTTCATTTACTTGAACCCGAATATATACTCTATCCTCTAAACTTCCCCTCTACATACATGACCTCCCCCCGTCATCTATTTACTCTTTTTCTCCCACTCCTTCAAAGGCTTCTGCCTCTGCCTCGTATTCCACCCCAGCTTGGCACTGATGCTGTTGATCCAGTCGCTCCTCCTCCCCGGCGGCAGCACGCACGCAAAGGGGTACCGACTGGCGCTGATGGTAACATAGTCGCCAGGCTTGAGCTCAACCCGCTCGCGCCCGTCAAAGCTCGCCCACGACCCCGTCCGCGCATCGTACGGCACGCCGATCCTCAACACGATCGTGTCGGGCACTATAATAGGCCGGAACGACAGCGTGTGGGCGCAAATGGCCGTGACGAGCATCACCGGATTATCAGGATGGCACAACGACCCTCCCGCCGCAAGATTATAAGCCGTCGAACCCGTAGGCGTCGACACGCAAATACCATCAGCCAAGACAGAGGTAAAGTGCTCATTGTCACCCAAGATCGAAATGTACGACATGGTCGTGTTCGGCCCCCGATCAACGACAACCTCATTGAGGACCTCATACGTCGCATCCGGCTGGTGAGTATGCTCATCATCCTTTTCCTCCCCAATCAGCTCCTCAACCAGATCCCTCTGCTCCTCTTCATCCTCGCCGCCGCCATCAGGACCATCAGCCGTGGTGATTCCCTTCTTCCGGCTTCTCATAACGGTGGCCTCGAACCGCAGCCTCAAACTCAGCGTCACCCCTTCGCTAAACATCCCCGACAACGTATCCCGGAAGTCCTGATAATCAAACTTCGTCAGGAACCCCAAGCTCCCCAGCGCGAAGCTCAGCACCGGCGGGACGATCCTCTGAAACAGCCAACTGGCATACAACACCGTCCCATCCCCGCCCAACGTGATCACCAAATCGAACGTATGCGGGCGGGCCCTACATATCTCCTCGTCCCAGTACTTCAACCTCTTCTCCCCGTTCCCTGCCCCTTCTACTATCGACTTGGCATCAAACCTCCTATTGTCTTTGAGCTCCCTATCAACGTACACGGTATACTTTGCGTCTTTCTGCTCCGCGTCATCCAGCAACCACTTGGTCAGCTCCCTCGTGTGCTGAATCAGTTGAGCGTCGTATATCTTTGTCAGCAAAAATATAGTTCTGACTCGAAACCGAAGCCGCATGCTGCCCAGCTTCCTCGAAAACTCACGCACCCCCCAAGCCATCTCGCTCAGCTGGCGCTTCGTGAGGAGGCGAGAGTTGAGTTCCTGAGAATTGGCCGAGGCGAGGTCCAACTGAGATGGAGTACGCTTGGAGAGCAACGAGGTGGTTTGCTCGTTAGATGACGACGACGAGGAAAAGGACTCGTCGGCGGAGAGGCCAGGGATAAGCGCGCATGATTGAGAGGTGCTACTGGACGAGGGGATGCTCTCGTTTGCGCCATCACAGGACTCGGAAAGGGAAGGGGCTCCCTTGGGATCTAAGGGATCGTTTAGACCTTCTTCCTCCGAGATATCACGGGCTTGAACAACGGGGTCGGCTTTGTTGTGATGCCGGCCATGGTGGGCATGATGATGATGATGATGATGATGTCTGTGGCTATCAAGGAATTGGTGTACCAGACATTCGGTCGGGTCTGGTGCTGGGGTCTCCTGCTGCTGCTGCTGCTGCTGCTGCTGCTGCGAGGCCTGGCTGTCGTTTGTTGCATGCCGGCGGAGGCGAGGATGGACCGAGTCAGACGAGACCAGGGAGCTCTTGCGGCGATAGGGGTTGGCAGCGTCAAAGACGACCTGTACGGGTAAAGGTGTGTCTGCTTAGCACGGGGGGTTGGAAACAGGAAATTTGGGCTTGGGGATTTTGGTGTTACCTCAACGGCACTGTCATCTTCGTCACTGTCCTCGGGGAGACGATCCTCGAACGAGACTCGTTTTTCCATGATGCCTTTTTTTTTTCTTTGCGTGTCGGTTGCACTCTAGTTCACTCAGTGATGGTCGATATCCGATGGACAACAACTGCGCAACTGCAATGCCTGTCCCGCCGCACGTATCGTCTTCAGAGAGTCAATCTTGATCGGCTGGCGCATTGCTGGTGAACCGTAACTACCCAGTTACCTACCTATTGGCAAATGATGGTGTTGGAGAACCTTGTTGGAGGTGAGGGGCACTTTTCTTCCAGTCACATTCCTCAGTTGAGACTGGTTGCGTCATTGGCGGGGCAGTCACCAATCACCAAGGGTTCTAGAACCCCAAAGTCCTCTCTTCCTCACACCCATCACATCACGAGTCTGATCCAACTGTCTTTCCTATTTCAGCAAAATTAAATCTGTCTCGCCGAAGCACCCGCCGCATTCACACACACACACTCATCAATGACAGGATCATACTGGCAGATACAAACCCAAAGAACAGCTAGCCACGGATGCCATCCAAACCTGTGCAGGATTTATTTGCTGACTGCGTGACCCGATAATTATTATTCCATGTCTGTCCACCACCCTTGTCGAAAAGGTGCGAGACTGGCACACCACACACACCTGTTCGAGTCTCACATGCTAACCCAAGTTGTTGTGTGCTTCCAGTAGCCTCCTCGAAAAGGCCCAAAGGAAGAGTCAAGCGTCTTGACATCGCACTGTACTTGTGGCCCCCTGGACTCAAAAATTAAAATTATAAAAAAATGAAGCATCTTATCCTCATAGGAGCCTGCTACCTAGACACCATTTTGACGTGAGTTGTCTTTCCTTTACGAGACTTACCGCCACCCTGAGATAGATCAGCACACACAAACGCAACAGTCATATCTCACACATCAAGCATCATGTCTACACAGTGTCCCTCAATTTCCCGAGGAAGATTCCAAATTACGGGCCACAGACTTACGAGTTCGACGAGGAGGCAACTGCCCCAACTCGCTCGAGGTGCTCCAGCAGCTTCTGTCCGCAGGCCAGCACCAAGACAGCATCAGATCCCATCTTGTGTCATGCCTGCCCGGCGCCGGCACAGCAGCCACTCGAAAGATCTTGTCATCTTTTGGTGACCAGGACGCTCGTCTAGTTGACTTTACCCACTGCCTTTACAGAGAGGAGCACGACGAGCCGGCGAGCAGCTACATCATCCGTAGCACCAAATCTGGTAGCCGCACCATAGTAAACTACAACGACCTCCCGGAAATGACTGTTGCCGAATTTGAAGAGATTGTGAGAGCGTTTCTAAGCGAATCTGGAAACCACAACGGAGATGGATGCTGGTGGCATTTCGAGGTGGGCCTTTGCCGTCCGTCTTCAAGTCACGAGGAGCCCCGAGATACAATCTCGATGGTGTGTGAGTGTGTGTGTGTACACGTGTTGACAACTTCGTCTTTCCCCTCACTTCCAGGGACGAATCCCCGAGACGACATTGCAATGTATCCGCCACCTTCGCCAAGTTGCGCCGAAGAGTACCATCAGCGTCGAAGTCGAGAAACCCAACCGGGAAGGACTCGTCGAGATTGCCGCCCAGGCCGACGTCGTCTTTTACTCACGAACCTGGGCAGAGGTAAGTTTCGTCAAGGCATCCGCCGCACCCGCAGTTTGTACATATTTGGAGATAGTCAGCGAGCTACTTTTGCTGGACAAACTCTTACCTTCTTCTTCCAGAGCCGGGGATACAACGGCCCGGAAGCATGCTTGAGAGGCGAGGCAGAATGCTCGCAAGCGTAAGTGCTTTTCCTTTCCCCATCGCTTCACCTTGGCTGCGGGTGCGGAACCAACCAGGTGATGAGGAGAGGGTGAAGGAAGAAAAATCAGAATCATGAGCCTGACATTCATCCTGCAGCTCAATAATGTTCTGCACGTGGGGTGCAGGGGGTGCCGGTATGCTTCATTTGTCCAGTGGCGAGTACATCCATTGTCCTGCAAATCCAACCAGAGAACCTATATCAGTGGTAGAGTAAGTTCGTCTTTGTCCCTCCCGTTTCAACCTCATGCCGGGAGATGGAAAAAGGTCCCTCTGCGGCTGGAGACATGCATAGTCCTGGGGATATTGGCAAGGCATCGGAGCGGTTGGGTGTGTGGGTGTGTCTGGTCCGACGAGACCTCGCCTCCTGCCTCTTCGATATTGCACTTGCGTCCCCCGCCGCCTGATGGTCGCGTCACACCATGCGCTGTTGTTTATGACTTTGGCTTGACTAACAAATTGTTTGTGTCCTAAATCTAGCACTATCGGTGCAGGTGATACCTTCATTGCGGGAGCCCTGTACGTGTTGCACATTGATGGCTGGGACCTAAGAGCTAAGCTGGAATATGCCGTCGCCTTGGCCACTAAAAAGGTCCAGATGGAGGGGTTTGCTGGTCTGACACCATAGCAGTGGAATGCTGCAGCTTGTGCATATCTAGATGGAGACGTTCCTGATGAATGACGTGGAGAGGAGGCCCAGTCATCAGAACTTTGTTGGTTGCATATGATGAGGATCATGGTGAGGGATGAAGGGGGGGGGGTAAAAATGACTACTCCCTCGTGACCAACGAGACGGATGGCTTTTCCCCCGGCGGGGGACCTCCCAACACTCTTTGTGGGAGGCGACGGAAATGAATCTCGGGAGGTTCGGCCAAGCGCCGAGGTGATGAGATATGGCCGAAAGTAACCCGCCCAGAGCATTGTTTGAATGCAGAGCTGTGTCTCGAGTGACTGATCGTTGCTACCCACATACCTACCTACCATGCGGCAGGTGGAAAGGAGCGGTGAATTCGGAACGAATGGGGCAACTGTACAGAAGGAGGGGGGCAGTTGCTAAAGGAGTGCTAGCGGAGGCGACAGTCTGATGGCCTGGTGGATGGGCCGATAATGTAGCCCGTATGGATGATGGTAACAGTAAAATCATTCCCACTTATTACCAGCGCGGTCTCGGAGAGAAACAGAGCGCCACTGTCCCTGCGCCATTGGCGATGCTGCATGAAAGATTAATTACACCTCTGCGGATCACAAGTTGGGCAGTGAGTGTAGCGTCAGCCAGGCAGGGAGATGAGACCCCCATACCTCCCCGTGCTCCTCCCGTTGTGCGATGTTTAGCCTATAAAAGAAAAAGAGAGAGCAAACAAGATTATGCCGACACACAGCAACCAAAGATGAGACAGCGTGTAGATCTTGATTGATGATGATGATGACGAGGCCCCATGATTCACAATAGGTTGATCATGAAAGGTCTTGGTGGTTTGATGCGCCATCCGAAAGTTCTGCCGCAGGACGGCGGATGGCTGAGAAAAGCCACAGGAAAGGACCTGCGATGCCTTGGGCGACGGAAAATAGAGAGAGTTGGGGGATGGGGGACGCTGCAGGTCACTCCAAATGGCTTGTTCGATTCGGTGAGAGACGGCAATGCATCCCGAGGATGGACCGATACATGGGCAAGCCAGCGTGGTGTTCTGGCGCCTTGGGCGAATCCTGTGGTACGTCTTGTGGTGCCGTCAAGTAAATGATGAGCAAGTTCTGTGTGTGTGTGTGTGTGTGTGTGTGTGTGTGTGTGTGTGTACGCGCGTGTGTGTGTGATGGATCAAATGATGACAGACGGACGCTGGCTGGCGGAAACAAGACATTGTTGCGGTGCCATTGACCTCCCGCTTGAGGAAAGCCGGAAATTCAATATGTGTGGGATGGCGGAGCAGGATGCGCGGAGCAATAGTAAGCTGATTGAATCGTAACCTTGTTTCGAAGTGGATGAGAAGGACGGGGCGGCCATCACCGTCCAGTCAAACGTTCCAGCCAGAGTAATAATTCCGAGCCGAGAAAGGCTGGAGACTGCCCATCTGCCACAAAGGGGCAATGCAATGCGCCAGAGAAACCCCCCAGGTGGTGGTGTGGTGAATGGTTGTCCGTTCCCTGTCGGAGCCCTGAAGACCATGCAGCTCGCCCGCAGTAGGCGCTGTCTAGGCAAACGGTAGGGGAAGTTGGAGGTGCCAGCAACGGAGTGTCCTTCGTGTCAACAAGCGGGCGGCCATCAGTGGCCACTGTCGGCCCTGGCGACTCCGTCGTTTATTTTGCTTTTCCCTTTTCCCTCTTCCCTCTTTCCAGGGGTTGATCTTGACCCGCATCCTGAGTTCATGCAGCGGAGTGTTAGCAAGACTTTCGAAGGAGGCAATCAATCCCCGGCATCTTTTTTCCTGTCTTGTCTTGGTGAGAGTCTCCCAACGCAACCCGTGACCCCACGCCACTCGGAGCTGGTTAGGAACTTTAGAGAAATCCTCGAGGTTGTCATTAAACGCTGCGGGCGTCTCGGCTACGCCTTTTACGGCCATAATCTTGTTCTGTAGCGATTGAATCTCTCGGGAAAAGAGCAGATCCTGAATGGGATCGAGTCTCGAGTTTCGAGTTCCTGCTGTGCACCGAGCTTTTTGGCCAACGTATGCCTGTTACGACGGGTGTTGGTTATCAGACATGTTTCCACGTTCGATTTGCTGCCCTATCAGCAGCCAGAGGCGATCTGTCCGACGACCGGATCGGCGCAACTCTGTCACGCGAAATCCGTCTCTGCTCTCAACGAGTCCCCGCTTGGATATTGATTTTAGTGTAGTAAGGTGGTAGGGTACATTGCCGGCTTTGGCTGCAGCTCCTGCAACACACAAGTACGTTTGTTGTGTAGGTAGCACCGCCACAGGGAGCAAGTTAACCAGAGGCCTTCTTGGCTTTTGCAGGACTGCTTTGCTGAAACGAAGCCAGACCATCAGCCTGCCCAACGAAGTGGAAATCCTGGACCAAGACGGGGCGAGTCATGAGGTTTTGGTGCCACGACACTCTTTGTGAGCCTCTCGAGACCAACAACTTCCACACTAACAGATGAGAGAGAGTTCGATGGCTTGGATCTGGCCCAGGAAGACACAGCATGGGTTTGGTGTGCCTATCCCTCCAAGCTCCACAAATCAAGGAGAATGGCAGGCTCGAAACAGCTATGTGCATGATGGGAGTGCAAAAGCTCGACATGGGTCTTGATAGTGTATATGGTGGGGTTTCCCGAAAAACCAATGTCATGGCACGAGGCAAACAAAAATGGCTCTCTCAAATCTGGGCCCGCCCAATAAAACAGAGAGAGATGTGGGAGCCGGGACAAGGATCATGGAAGTTTCACAGACGCCACACTCCAACGTCTTGGTGGTCCTTGCGAAAGGCTTCCGGGTTCTCATGGCCCGTGCTTCAGATTAATCCTTGTCAAAGTTGGAGCCATGGACCCATGGCGATGGGAAATGCGGGCACCGCTAGGCCAGCAGGGACCCCGACCCCTCTCTGAACGCTCGTTTTGGATCATCGCGATGACTTGCCGACCAGATGAAGCCCGATTGGCCGCCGGGAGGGTGCGGTACGAAGCATCGGCCACCGACCCGAGTTTCCTGAATATGCAGCCTCCTCTGACAGCAGGTACCTGCACACATGTACCGATGTTGGTACGTATGTCGATGACTGTTGATGTGTATATTTCCGCAATCTCTCTGGAGATTGAGCCACCATAGTGTGTGTGTGCAATGATGCATCATGAATTAAGAGTCAGCAGCCATGGCTGACCCCGACTGGGTTCATGCACCCTGTGGGAACATGGCTCGGCTTCAAACATTTTCTGCCGTTGCTGTTACGTTTGCGGTCGGCCGGGGCCGGTGCTGCGAGAGGTGAAATGGTCCTGTTTTTCCAGAAACCATTGCAATGTCCGGGCCCGAGCGGTGAATGGAAACGGATATCATCCGGCAAGGGTGTTGGTTGTTAGGAGAAGTCGTAGAGTGTGGACCCTGCAACAGAGACAATCTGTGGATTCGTGTTTTCTCCAGACGCCGCCCACAGCTTCAGCATCTGCACTTCACGCTCCCAGAACCCCTTGAAAGTACCGGGAACGGGCGCTTTGGCCACTCGACAAGCCACGAGTCTCGTTTAGCGCGTACATCGTAGTACCTTTTTCCCGCATCAGGTAAAGGTACTTTGCTCATCCCATCACAGCAGGAAGCGAACGCAAAACTTCATCAGGATGCGGATCGGCGCTTGACCCGCTAAATGACCATGACCACAGGGTGGCTATTTGAGGTGTCGTCAGTACGTACCGGTTACCAAGTACACAGTAATCTCTCGCGTATTTGTGGTCAGAGCGTACCTGAGTGCGTGCATCGAGACTCTCATGATTATCTGCAAATAATAGCTCATGATTGCACAGATGTCTGTTATTCCGAGAGGGCAGGAGGGGCACGCCTGCATTGGTGTCGTCACCAAGAATATGCATGGACATCTTTGCTGACTCGACTAGTACAGGAGGCAGCAGGCTTGTGAGTGTGAATGTTGCAAGGCGGAAATGTCCCACTTGTTGCGGAGGAGGCTGAAGGGTGGTGGTGGTGTGGTTGCTTTGCGTTGTGTTGCGACCGCTCCCATGCAAGTGCTTATTGGACCAATAAGACAACCACAGGGACTGAAAATAGTCCAGGTGGGCGGGGGTTCGATGGGATGCCGGGAGGTTGCGATCTTAGCCCGCTCTGGGTCGCTCGGCTGTCGATGCGGCGAATCAGGTTTCGGTCTGTTTTTTTCTAGATCCGCCGAGTCTATTGTTGTTTGATGTGGAGATCATCTCTGAAGCCTGAACATGATCGACATCGACACTCTGTTGCTCTCAAGCCATGGCATCCGAGGACATTACACAGCACACCTGGCTGCACACACGAACTTTAGACCTGCCTCCAGGGCTGCCTTTTTGTGGTCATGACACACGGCGCCGGCTGCAGTGGTGTATTGGGTATAGGTGCGGATGCGGATGCAGGTGTCGGACGAGGCGGTTGTGGAAAAACAAAAGATTTGGAAATGCGTGATGACAATCAGAGAAAAAGGCCTCATCTCCTTCTCTCCTACCTGGTATGTTTCTGACTACCAAACCCCTGTCAATTGCCTACCTGTTGGTAAAGGCAACTTCTGGGGACCGTGGAGCCGGGAAGGTGAGGAGCGATCTGATGATGATGATGGATCTGTTTTTCTGGTGGGGGAAGCGTGCCATGGAGCGTTCCATGGTTGTGTACCTGGGCGATTTGGCAGGTACAAGAAGCGAAGTACCATTTTGCGCTGCCTCGGTACGGAACTGGAAGGCATCGGTGAAGAGAAACTTGCTTCGGTGGAATGCCCCTTCCATGATGCGAACTGCAGCAATTCATGGGTCCATGCCCTGGCTCGAGCCTGGGTCGCACTTTCCAACGTCTCAGCAAGGCCCCACTGTAAGGTAGTGTGGTGCCAAGAGTCCTTGGTTTTCATGTCAATACCGTGCCAAGTGAATGCAGGGAGCTCTGGGTGTGGAATTTTTGATGCTCCGCTAACGATATCGGCCATATTTGCCGCAAGTTCCTGTTAAGGGGACCGATTTCCTGTTTTTCCACACGCCCCCCTACAGGGTTTTCCTGGTGGGTCAGGCTTGGGACGTTACCACCACTCAACTTTGAGGGTTTTTGGTGCTCGCCTTTTTGTCAACTGCCTGAGACCGACGACCAATTATTGCTCGCTTGCAGGACGCCATTTGCCATGGATTTGCTGCAGTCATTTGGGTTCCTTTCCACGGCATGGACGTTGATTGAAACTGCAGGATACACGTGTACACAGAAAAAATCAAAACAATTTTTTTTTTTCAGTTCTGTCACATGGCCCGAGCAACATTTCAACCACAAGCCCGACAAGCACCACCCACACTCACTCTCCAATTTTACACGCCCCTCCTCACGCAGCCTGAATCCATCATCCAAGCCAAATCCCCGCAGTGTGGTTTGGTTTTGATGAGGATCCGGTAAGAATCCGTCGTCATGTTTCGACGGCAGATGCCTGTCCATGCGCCGTCAGCGGGTCTTGCTCCTTTTTTTTATCAGTCTTTTTTTACATTGACTTCTTTCCTCCACCCCTAGCTTGCGCAGCCGACGAAACCGAACTCACCAAGACGCACTCGTCATCTAACGCAGTACATACGATAGGCAAAATTGATAGAAATTTTGTGGAGGCAGTGCCTAGCCA
The DNA here is from genome assembly GCA_033297175.1 of Cladorrhinum sp. PSN332. NCBI lineage: Eukaryota > Fungi > Ascomycota > Sordariomycetes > Sordariales > Podosporaceae > Cladorrhinum > Cladorrhinum sp. PSN332. Next base: position 61,096 of record MU858912.1, read on the forward strand.
CTAACAGCACTGGCGACGCGACGACGATGATGAACTCAGCTCGACGGAAGAATGGCATGGGGATGTGATCAGGATCGTCGTCGGCACAGCACTCGGATCTGATGACAGTTTGGGTCTCGTGTTCGCAGTGCCGTGGTTCCATCGCGTCTTTTGTCTCGTCTCGCTCGATATGGCGGTTTCGAAGGGAACGCCGCAGCTGCTGCTCACAGATTGCCAGCGCTTCCTCTGTTCGCCCATGCCAGGCCAACCTTGGGAATGTGCCATTTTGGCCGAGCCCGAGCCCGAACCCTGGCTGCTGTTGGCGTTCCGGTGGCCCAGGAGGACTCAGACAGACATGCATGGAAGGGCGCGCCAGTGAACGAGTTTGTTATTATGTACCTTTACATTTCCATGTCTGCAATGGAAGGGTGCTGAGGACCGTCTTGGATTTTGGTGTGTTCGTGGCACGGAAGGACAGACTTAGGTACCCAATCCGCGGGCAGCACCGGCAGCAGGGAGTTGTGTGCGACTCTCGAGCTGTTTCGACCAGTGAGCCGCGCCGCCCACTGCTTTCTTTTTCCAAGCAGAGGGATGCTGTTGGCCGGTCCATTGACTGACGCACACCCCTCCTGTGTGTCTCGTCCACCCCTTCTCTTTCGTACACCCCAGGACCACTTCACACAAACGGGGTCCCTTGCCTAAACTGATCTTGGTTTTTCCATTCTCTTCATGGCACCCGCCGTTTGCCCGCTTGAGTCTCGGGACATTCTCAACAGTCCGCCCCGGTAGGGAGGGGTGGACGCATCCAATGATCCCTCATCCCATCCATCATCACCCAGGTCGCCAGATGGTGGTGGTGGACATGTGCGTGGGGCTCAAAAGCACCCGCACTGTCCCCACACTCCACAGCCAGCCAGCCAGCAAGACCAAAGAACGAACTTCTCGAGAAGCCGAAGAAGGGGTTGTGGAGACGAAATGGGTTTCTCTGTTTTCTTTCTTTCTTTCTTCTCAATGTCACCCCTTGGTACCGAACGGCCTGGTCTCCCCCTTTCCGTTGTAATGTACCTTCGTATGGAACATCTCATCACTCACACTCCCTCACACTCCCTCACTGCACCTCGAAAGTGCCAGTGATTACGCATGCAACCCGTTGACCATCCCTCACCCATTGCCCCCCTCGCGAGACGATCAACAAATAATAATGGCGCTCCCTTGGCGGGCGGGCGGGCTAAACTTTCCTGTGTTCCGTATTCCGCAGCATCATGGATCCCGCACAAGATTCTCTTTCGTCTGTGGTACGAAAACCCAACGAAGGTCTTGTTAGTGCTTCCCCGTACCACACTTCTCCGCAACCCTCTCAGCACCCGTGGCACCCCAAGCCGCAAGCGGGTAAGAAGGTACAAGGATACTTGAGCACACCCAAAAGGCCGTGCTACAAGCTACCCTTGTCGTCTGCTGTTGTGCTGATGCTGCTGTTTCTCGCTCTCAGCCGCCCGGCCATTGAGAACGGAATGGGTGCCGGGGTCGTTTTTCTTTGGCGCCCTTTTTTTGGCGTCTGCCCAGGTGGTAACCTCGCTCTGACATGCTGAGAAGGGAAGGGACTGTCACTGGCCAGGGGTGAGCATTGGGGGAAGGGGGAAGGGGGGCCGGCCAACTGCGGCGCTCGACACACCTCGACAGACGAGTGAGAAACCACAATTTTATCCACATCAATTATTGTGCAAGGTGCCGTACCGTCCACGGGTGACGCTAGACGCTAGCAAAGCCAAGCAAGGTAAGGTAGGTACCGTTCCGCCTCATTCACATTGCTCCTTGCGACTACTTGCTCCTTGTTACTTTGCTACTTTGCGACTTTGGGTGCTGCTCCGCTTGACCGCCCACCCGCTCCCCGACATCCCATCCCATCCCATCCTTCCACTAGACTATATTCTACGCACTACTGCGTCGGTACACACACGACCAGCCACTTCCATGACCCACGACGACCCACGACCCACGACCCACGACCCACGACCCACGGAGAGAGGAATGAGGTTTGGCTTTTTGCCCCTGCAACCACACACACACACCTCTTCCCTTCTCGTCAACCGTCTTGACCAACTGTTCCCCATCCGCCCATCCATACCACCTCCGGCGGCCTTGCAGCTAGACAAGAGGCCGAAACCCTTTCATCAGACCCAGACCCTCTCCAAGGGTCAGGTAGGCTAAACAATCCCTGCGCGTACATATGACGCAGGCCTTGAAAACCAAAAAGCCATGGACAAGCTCGGTTGACACGCAGTCTCGCACACAGCATGCCAAAGCGGCACCGGTTTGGCTTCTCGTTATTATCATCTCCCTCTCCACGCCAGCAATGGCCAGTCACATTGTCTTTCCCAAACTAGGTTTGATGTGCTCTTATTATTTACTTTTTTGCAAGAGCACCCCTGACTAGAACCTTCTTCCCTGTCGGTGGTGTCTGAGCTTGACTCTCGGAGAGGAATTCATACATACCTATCCACCCACACCACCTGGTTCTTGGTTCTTTTATATCAGCAGCCAGTCAAGCCTGATATCCCTTCTCATTCTTCTTTAAACTCACACACTCGAATGTCATCAAGATGATGCATGCTTCTCTTAACCAGAACCACAACACCAACAACATGAACATGAACATGAACATGCACCATGTCGCCGGCTACTCGGTCGACAACATGCTCTCCGAGCTCTCCAGGCAACTAGTTGCCAACACGAAACGGCACTCCAACAGCCAGCAACAATGGCAATGCAACAACAACGCCATGAGGGTATCCAAGCCAGGAAGCGCCAACAACAGCCCTCGATCATCGACAAAGCAGTCAAGGAGGAGGACTCTGATTGGGGAGGGGTTTCACGGGCGGTATCAGCAGCAGCAGGCTCTTGACACGACATATCTCCCAACCCCAGCTTCAGAAACTCATTCCGAGCCATTGTACGAGAGACAGTCCAGTCGAGCACGCCCCGTGAGCTGGCACCCATCTCCCAGCTACCAGGCCTTTTCACAGCAGCAGAGCAACAACTCGATGCTCTCATCTTACCCTTCTTACACCGAGGCCGAGATGCTGGCGAGCTTCCAGCAACTGCCGCCTACTCCGGCCGTCTATTCCGGCTACACTTCTCCCACCGAGAGCTTCTCGCCGCTCTCGCTTCCCTACTCTGGTTTCAGCTCTCAACCGGTCTTTTCACCTCAGCAACAGCAACAGCAACAGCAACAGCAACAACCCCAACAGGGCTCTGTCTTTCAGGCGATTCCTGGAGCCAACTACGGTCCATCTGGCGCAGTCTCGGAGGTGCAGTACGAGCCAGCTCCTCGCGTCATGACCGACTCTCTCGGGTGGGACTCTTACTCGACCAGCTCGGTGATGCTCACCCAGCACACGGCTCCACCTACGCCGGAAGATTTTGCATGTGCTCTTCCGTTGAGCCTTGAGCAGACTCCGGCAAAGGTTGAGCCAGTAGAGGAGGTGCAGATGCAGGTACAAGAGGAGCTGAACGAGGACGATAATGAGGGCGAGATTCTCTACGGCCTGGGGCTGTACGACCCACCGAGCCTGCCAAAATCGGACTCGATGGACCTCCACCGCTCCACCATCTTTTCACTCTTGGGCGGAGCTGAGCCTCCTGTTCCCAAGTGTCGACTCAAGCTTGAGGAAGCTTGGGAGCCTCCTGTTAGTGATGATGACGACGATGACGACGATGATGACGATGAGGAGGAGGACGGCGAGAATGAGGAGGATGAGGAGTAATAACTGTTGAGACTTTTCTTCTTTTTTTTTTCTTTCTTTTTCGTACAATACATTGCATAGCGTGGGGGGCAGCATGGCTTTGGGTTTTTTTTTTCGGCGTCCGGATATTATGGGCTGCCCTTGGGAGTTTTTGTTTTGGGTTAGCATTGGGAACTTGGGAGCATCGAAAGTCAAATGGGTTTGGTTTGACTGACAAATTGTCAGGAACGGATCATGGAAAACCAAAAATGTGGTTTGGGTCACATGAATAAGACATAAGACTCGGCACACAGATACCAGATACCAGATAGCAAATTGGTACGGGTTTCACAACCCTTGGGGGGAAAGGAAATAAATCAAAACAAATATTTGATCAACATCTTTTATGCAGCTTATTCCGAATTCAGGGGTTTTGCAAAAACAAAAAAAAAAAGTTCTGACAGACATGTCCAATCAGAATCGAGCAATGGGAATGAATGGGTCCTCTTGGGTCCTCTCAGAGCACGACAAGCTACCCCGCGGTCCCCGCCATGCAAGCTTGGTTTGCCCCTCACTAAAAAGGATGCAATTGCCTCTCACGCCCAAGGAAAAGTCGGGTGCCGTTATCGGACGGGTTGGCGAGAGCCGATACCGTCCCGGATATGCAAATGGTGTGTGCGTGTGTATGAGTGAGTCAATGGGCCTCGGAGGAACCTCCAAAACTCAAAAATTATTTTTCGTTTGGTTGCAAAAAAGTAATTGAGAGGAGAGATAGAGAAAAAAAGAGATCCCCGAACACCAACAATAATGGCTTCCCAACAGTATGTCCCACCCACCCTCTCCCGCTTGATAAGTAAAGTCGGTGATTTGATGATATTAACTTTGCCGCCACTTTGAACCAGCTCGGTGCTTATGCTCGGCGCGGGCTTCGTTACTCGCCCGACTCTCGATGTTCTCAGCGACGCTGGCATTCCGGTTACCGTCGCATGTCGCACTCTGGTTTCGGCTCAGAAGCTCTCTGAGGGCGTCAAGAACGCCACTCCCATCTCCCTCGATGTGACGGACGATTCCGCCCTCGACGCCGAGGTGGCCAAGCACGACCTCGTCATCTCTCTGATTCCGTACACCTTCCACGCGGCCGTCATCAAGTCGGCCATCCGCAACAGGAAGAACGTCGTCACCACCAGCTATGTCTCTCCCGCCATGCTCGAGCTTGATGCCGAGGCCAAGGCCGCCGGCATCACCGTCATGAACGAGATTGGTCTCGATCCCGGCATCGACCATCTTTATGCCATCAAGACCATTGACGAGGTGCACAAGGCCGGCGGCAAGATTCTGTCCTTCCTTTCGTACTGCGGTGGCCTCCCAGCCCCCGAGGACTCTGACAACCCGCTTGGCTACAAGTTCTCCTGGTCCTCGCGCGGTGTGCTCCTCGCCCTCCGCAACACTGGCAAGTGGTGGAAGGATGGAAGCATCGTCGAGGTGCAGGGCAAGGATCTCATGAATACGGCCAAGCCCTACTTCATCTACCCCGGCTTCGCCTTCGTTGCCTACCCCAACCGCGACTCCACCATCTACAAGGAGCGCTACAACATCCCCCAGGCCCAGACCGTCGTCCGCGGCACCCTCCGGTACCAGGGCTTCCCTCAGTTCATCAAGGTCCTCGTCGACATTGGCTTCCTCGAGGAGGCTCCCCTCGATATCCTCTCCCGTCCCGTCTCGTGGAAGGAGGCTACCCAAGCCGTCATTGGCGCACCTTCCTCCTCCGCTGCCGACCTCGAGGCCACCATCCTCTCCAAGGCGACCTTTGAGTCCGAGGAGGACAAGAAGCGCATCGTCTCCGGTCTCAAGTGGATTGGTCTCTTCTCCGACGAGACCATCACCCCCAAGGGCAACCCCCTCGATACCCTCTGCGCGACTCTCGAGAAGAAGATGCAGTATGAGGAGAACGAACGCGATCTTGTGATGCTTCAGCACAAGTTCGAGATCGAGCACGCCGACGGCACCCTCGAGACCCGCACTTCCACTCTGTGCGAGTATGGCGTTCCCAACGGCTACTCCGCCATGGCCAAGACCGTCGGTGTTCCCTGCGCGGTCGCCGTCAAGCAGGTTCTCAGCGGCGAGATCTCGGACAAGGGCATCCTTGCTCCGATGAGCTGGAAGATTTGCGAGCCGCTGATGAAGGAGTTGGAGGAGAAGTACGGGATCACCATGGTTGAGAAGACCATTTCTTGAGTTTATAAATAATGATGTATGAATAATGAATCAAAAAAAAAATCAAAAGGATTTGGGTATCAGGTCTGGCGGTGATCTTGAAGATGGATGCTGGACCGGATGATGAAAATGAGGATAGAGAAAATAAAGTGGTTTTTTACGTTGAATTGTGATGACGGAGTTCGGCGCCCCAAGATGGCGGCATTGCGTTGAAGTTTGACGGTTTTGTAGAGTTATGTGGAGAGAGCAGTATGGTGAAGACCAATTTTCAACCGACGAGAAAAAGAACCATGGCAGTTGTTGGTAACTGGTAGTATTTCTCAACAGATGTCATATTGTGCTGCTGCAGCTGACTTGTACCTCTTTTTTTGGTTTTCCTTCAACAAATCACATAGCAATTTTTTTTAATTTTTTTTCAAAAGTTGTCACAAAAATTTCACAACCTTCAAAACTTTCCCAACTTTCAACACACCGGTATCATTTTCACAACCGACACTCTCATCAATCGACCACCCACTTTTTACCCATCGGCGTATTCTACAGATTTCACCAAAGATGGTCCAATACGTATTCACGCCCTGGCGCACGCGGGACGAACTCTTGGCCGTGCGCGGGCAATTCTATCCTCAGCACACACGTACGCACCACAACACACTTTCTCTCTCTCTCTCTCTGTGTCTCTCTCTAAACTCATCTTTTGACTCATCTTTCGGAATCATCAGAAAACCAAAAACAGCAACAACAACAACAACAACAAGAAAAAGAAGAAGAAATACAAGAGGGGGAGGAAAAAGAAAAACAAAAAGCCGTCTCCCGCGTCTCGATGTGGATGCACCGCGGCTCCTGTCCGCACGTAGTCGAGTCTACCGCTCTGCTCACGGCGGCCGTCCTGTCGGACAAGACGCTCGACGTGATGATGAGTTCCAGCTATAGCGTTAGGGCTGCTTATAGTGCTGCTTTTTCTAGGTATGATTTTTTTTTTTGAGTTTTTGAGTTTTTGAGTTTTTGTGGTGTATTTCCCCCCCTTTTTTAATCTTTTTCTGCCTTTTCTTTTTTTCCCCCGTTATACTTTTTGTGTGTGTGTGTGTGTGTGTGTGTTTTCTTCCTTGTATGCAGTGTTGTTTGTTGTGTGGTTTTGGTAACTTGTTTGTGGTTTGACAAACTGATGGGGACAAAAATAGGTTCGTGACCGGATTGTTGGACTCTCACCAAACTGCAGCACGCAAACAGTCCATGTACGACGTCGCCAAGTCTGTGGGACTGCCGGCTACTTTTGTCGAGCTGCGGCACCAGGCCACGCACGAGAGTTTGCCCAGTCTGAGTCGGCTCAGAGTGGCCGCGAAAAAGGGGTTGGAGTGGATGTGGGAGTACTATTGGGTTGGGCTGGGTCCTGTTCGGGCTGAGGAGAGTAAATTGCAGGAACAGATTGAAGGGATTTATGGGAAGGAGGATATGACGAAAAAATCAAAGGAGGAGAGGTGTAAGGAGTTGTTGGTTAGGTATTTGAATGAGGAGGACGAGAGGAGGAGAAGGGTTCTGAGGGCGGGGATCGGGGCTTTCGAGGGGAGGGATAGGGGGTTGGTGGTTAGGTTGGTTGATGTGGTTTGTGGGGAGGGTGGCTTGGTGGGCGGGAAGGGGTTGAGGAGGGCGGTTGGGTTGGTCAGGGAGTTGGAGGAGGATGAAGTTATGGAGGATGTTGGGGGGGATGAGGCGGAGGTGAAGGTGGAGGAAGGAGAAGGTAATGAGAAGGGTGGTGAAGAAGATGCAGAGACGGTTAGGGAGGAGTTGGGTAGGGTGTTGGAGGAGGCCAAGGAGAGGGAGGAAAAGGGACCGAGTTGGGCGTTGGTTGATGAGGGGGGATGGGTGTCGAAGCCTATTGGTGTTGTTTGAGTACCCAAATACATACATACAGACATCCACAGGCCTTGGAGACTGTGAGCGATCAGGGTGATCATGTGACCGTTGTGTGGATCACTTGGACACCTTCTGAGTAGCCAATAACGTCATAGCCGTTATATGCAAGCTCCCCCTTCAACTTAGGTAGGTAGGTGCCTTCACTTGACTCAATTTGGAACTCTTGATTTATCAGCGGGTTGGTCTTATATTGCAATTCCTCCGATTTTGCATCCATGAACACATTTCTTTTTGCAAGACGTCTTTTGCAGCACAAGCCAGCCACACATTTCCCAGCAAGTGTATGTTCCCCCGCACCTCCCGGACTTAAGTCCCGTCAACTCCATGAAGATCCTGACGAGCATTTGTAGCTTATATTCGCCCGCAAAATGCACGTTCGGTCGATTCCCATGTGTATGTTATTATCGAAACCTGAGAGGCACACGGAACCTGAGCTCTAACCCTCTGTGTAGGGACGGGCAGCCACGATAACTATGCCTACCTGGTTGTTGATGACAAGTCCAAGGATGCCGTGATCATTGACCCGGCACATCCGGCCGAGTGAGTTTTGATTACCATGGCCTGAAGAAGAAGAAACTCATTTACGTGTCAAGAGTTCTTCCTGTTCTGAAGAAGGCAATCGACGATAAAGAGATTAATCTCACAGCCATTGTCAACACTCATCAGTAAGAGTTCCAAACTTGTCCCAAATTAAAATAGAAAATGACAACACTGACTGTCCTCAGCCACTGGGACCACGCTGGCGGCAATGAGGAGCTTCTTGCCGGGCTCGAGAAGCCCTCTCTACCCATCATCGGTGGCAAGGACTGCAAAAAGGTGACGAGAACGCCGGGCCATAACGAGGAGTTCAAGATTGGCGACATCACGGTCAAGGCTCTACATACGCCATGCCACACCCAGGACAGTATCTGTTATTATATGCAGGACGGCGACGATAGGGTTGTCTTCACCGGTGATACTCTGTTCATTGGAGGCTGCGGCAGATTCTTCGAGGGTACTGGCGAGGAGATGCACAAGGCTTTGAATGTCACTCTCGCCTCTCTTCATGATGATACTCGAGTTTTCGTAAGTCTTGTAGCAGGGCAGGGTTTTAGAATTGCTGCTAAAGTTTTCTTTTTAGCCCGGCCACGAGTACACCAAGTCCAATGTCAAGTTTGGAGCCTCGATTCTCCAGAGCCACCCAGTTCTTGCTCTGCAGGCCTTTGCCGACGATTGCAAGGAGACGCAGGGCAAGTTTACGATTGGTGATGAGAAGCAGCACAATGTCTTTATGAGACCTCTGGATCCAGAGATTCAAAAGGCGACAGGCGAGACCGATCCAGTTGCCATCATGAACAAGTTGAGGGAGATGAAGAACAACTTCAAGTGAGTGGCCGTTATGGAGGGGAACCAACTCGGATGTTGATACGGGGCCTGGCCATAGGGAGACGCCAACGAACAAGGCCAATCTATAAAAATAGACCAACAGAATATCATTCAGAAACGATTGGAATGTCTCCACGAGCCCGTGCCATCAGCCCTTGCAAGAGGAACGATGAAGAGAACTCGAGGACATACGATCCGTAGATGGCATGTGTTTTTTTTAATATTGCTTCACTGTCCACACTTGTTCGCCCTGGGGTAGTTTGTAGGCGACAAGCTCTAGCAAATTTTGAAGCGGTCATCATGAGAAAAAATAACAAACTTTCCCAGTCCTCCAAACCTACCTTCGGTTTTTAACTCTCAGAATTAACACTCAAGCATCATGTGTTTGGGTATTGAGAGATTGAGCCAGAAAACCCTGCATATCCTGAATCGAGAAACTGTCACATCGTCGTCAATCCGGTGCGGGCGCAGTTTCCTTGAATATCCGGAGTTTTGCAAACTGAGTTTTAATGGTTGAGGAAAGGAAAATTTTCGGGTTCTGCAGAAACTGAATCCAATTTTTTATGGTCTCCAATTCTTGAATCGCATCACGTGACCAGGCGATACCACCGCGATTCTTTCAACAAATTCCAAGGTTCCACTTCCTGGCGCAACGCTTTCCATTCATTTCTCCACCGGAGAGAGAGAGACAGAGTTCAGAGCCAGCGCGTCATCATCACTTTTATCCAGCCGTTTCTTTTTTTCTTAATTATTTGCGCGCGCGCGCACGCCATCCACATTTTACGAACTTTGTATCCATTTTGTATAATCGCGACAATGGTTAGCGCCCTCCCTCATACACACACACACACACGTTACCCTGCCCTCACTTACTGACGATATACTACTATTACCCCAGTCCCGCCGTCGCGCACCGCCAAACACAAACAACAACAACAGTAACAACGCTCCAACCAACCGCCGCTCAAGACTAGCCCGCGAAAACAACATCTCCGCGTCTGAGGAATCCGAAATCCGCGAAGCATTCTCCTTATTCTCCGAGCCATCATCCCCCGCAAACCCAACCCTCCAACTCCTCCCAATCGCCGACGTCCGCCGAGCCCTAATAGCCCTCGGCATCCCCCCCTCAACCCCGGCAGAACTGGCAGAGCTCAACGCGATCCTAGACCCAGACGAGACAGGTTCTTGCGAGTTCGAACCATTTTTAGCCATCTGCGCCATCAAGTTGCGGACGGGCGTGCCCTCGAGCCACGAAAATCAACTAAACGAGGCGTATGCGTTGTTTACGGGGAGGCCGGACGCCGAAGTCATAACTCTGGCGAATCTGAGGAGGGTGGCTAGGCTGCTGAGGCAGGACGAGCAGTTGGTGACGGATGAGATGCTGCGGGACATGATTCTCGAGGCTAACGGCGGCGCTGGGGTCGGCGCCGGGGTTAGGAGGGAGGAGTTTGATGGCGTCATGAGGAGGGCGGGGGTTTGGAGGTGATGATCAATCAGTCAACTTTTGAGAGGGGGAAAAAAGGGGAAGGAGTAAACAGTGGAATTTTCCAAGGAGAAGAAGACGCCACTGTATTTTTGGCCGGGTCGGATGGGACACAGCCCAAGGCACTACTACCAGCCGGTCGTCAAGACACTTCCATACGGTCTGGGTAAGGTCATATTCCAGGGAAAGACCACAAATTCAGGGGTTGACGGCAGACAAGGCGCCGAGCGTCATGGCAGAGTTGACGAGCATCACCTCCCCAGACTCCCTGCTGAAACGACAGGCGATGCCAATACCTCAGTTTCGCCACCTGTGAGGACCGACACGATTCACTTCACTAATACGAAGACGAAAACGAAGGGATGAAAAAGGACGACGATGAGAGCCCGTGACTCTTCAAGCCCGGGGGGTTAAGACGAAGAAAGCAGGCCACGACTACGGGCGAGAAGGCGAGAGAGATACAAAAGTCTCAAGATGTCATGATCAAGGCAGGGAGGAAATGCCTCCCCCGCACACACACACACACTTTATTTGCTTGATGTAGAATGATAAACATCTGCTAAACCTAGAAGAAGAGGAAAAAAATACCCAAGCAGTGTAATTGCTTCACCGCGGCCATATTTTAACAGATAAATGGAAGAATATGCAAACGCCGCAATTATGTGCATATAAGATAACTCTGATGTTCAAGCCAACTTCTTTACCCCTAATTTGGAACTCCGATAGTGCTGTTCAGAATCACTTCTCCCCCGAAGGAGGAACCTCAACAATCTCGGGCCCCGATGGCTCAGAACCAGCAGCCTCAGTCTTGGCCTTTGCGGTGGCCGCCGCTTCTCTCGCTTTGTGAGAATCGACAACGGCCTGCAGCTCGGGCGGCACCGTGAACCCTTGATGATCCATGTGCCTCTTGTAAAAGTAGTTGTCCGGCTTGGGGGTGAGCTCGGGGGGGAGATCCTCGAGGACGGCTTCGAGGACCGAGTCGATGGATTTTTTCTTTGAAGAGTCGCGGTGCCAGATGGAGATGAGGTGCGAGTTGAAGCGGACGGAGAGACCGACGCCGCAGATTTGGTCGCCTGTAATTATAAATGACAAAGTCAGAAGAGCAAAAGACAAAAGATTTGGGAAAGAAAGGGGTTCGAACTAACCAGCCTCCAAAGCATCCTGCAGCTTCTCGCCTATCGCCAAAAGCTGAATTCTGGTCCACACGTCCGGCCCCGTGCTCTTGGGGACGCGAAAGGTCCAGCTGCCTCCCAGGATGTTGCGGCGGTCCTCCCAGATGGGTTTGAAGCCAGACTTGAAGAGGTATATGCTCTCGCGCATCTTGATCTGGTCGACGGGGGTGTTGTTGTTGTAGCGCCAAAAGTCCTGGACGCTCTCGATCTGGGTGCCCAGCTGCTCGAGGTGTGCCTGGTACTCGCCGTTGCTGTTTTGCTGATCCTTGGCCTGGCGGTCGAACCACACGTTCCAGTAGTGTTGCGTGGGCAAGGGACGCATGGCTTTTAGAAAGTTGCGTTTCGCGTCGTCGCGCTGCTCGGCTGGCGTCGTGACGCTCGGCGAGTTGGGGTCGGAGCTCTGAGAGAGACTCGAGAGACCCCGCGTGAAGAGGGTTGGGCGGGGAGCTGCCATGTTTTGGTTTCTTTCTCTCTCTGTGGCTGCGGCGGGGGGGAGATAGGCAGGTAGGGGAGGCGTGGAAGTGGGAAGTGGAAGTGGAAGAAGGGAGAGAAAAAAAAAGACAGTTGGGAATCACACAATGATTATGTTTTTTCTTTCAGGAGGTAAGGTACCAAGTAAGGAGGCTGGCGGCAAAGGCCAACGGTGACGATTATTTTGCCTGTGCGGCGGGGAAAGGCGGCCGGCTACCTGCTTGGGATTGTTTCAACAGATCACTGATGTGTAAGATAAGATGACAGAGAAAAACAATTGGGGAATAAAGATGCAATATCGGGAAGAGGGATCTCGGAGTTCGGGTGGTCAGTCAGGGGTAGAGAGGTAACGGATGGAACGTGGAATGCTTGCTCAGGTGAGGGGAACGAAACGAGGGGAAGAGCGCAAGCACCACCCAGACCGGGGAGACAGGGGAGCCAAGCCCCAAGGTGAAGCCAAAGAAAGCGAACAACAAGTGGGCATTGAAAGAAACGAAGCCAATGCCGAATTGGGCGAAGCGGTTTATGTTCTGCGCATCAAGTGGACAATGGGAACCTTGGAAAGAAAGGGTCAAGGTTGAGAAAAAAAGACGTGGAGCAATCGATGGCCTGTCGCTGTGTTCCCGCAATCCGTCAGGCCCCAAAAAAGGGTCCCAAAAAGCTGAAACGGCGTTTCAACTTGAAAGGAGCAGCTGACTGTGGGGCTTTGGTCTTGATGGATGCAGCATGACGGCGTCTCGCAGTTTTGGGACAATGTCCACGTAGGGGTCCCGCATCGTCCATTTTGCATTAGCACGTCTGCAGATAATGACAGCGGACGACGAGGCAGAGAGCATCGAGATCTTGAGACAGCCATGTTCGAGCAGGCGATTCGCCTTGGTCCAGGTCCCGTCGACAAGGCGGGTCGAAGTGGTGATGGCCTGGTGCCCCTCCTTTGACGTGGTCTTGTCGAAGCTCGAATCCCAATTGAGCTCCAAATGCAGAATCACTCGGATTGCAGGGCTGCAAGGTTTTTCAACAAAAACAAAAAAAAGCAACAACGAATTGGGCTTGAAGCTTCGGTGCCAACAATAGAGTTAGCTTCCATCGGTCGGGCTTCCGGCCCTCTTTTTTGTGTCATTCAGCTGTTTTTTTTTGTTTTTTTTTTGTTTCTTTGTGATTGAAGAAGACGGGCAAGTTGAAGAAAGTCAAATGTGGAGCTGCCCGTTGGACTGGGATGATCTGAGTGGACGAACCAGGGTGGGCCATCTCCACGGGTTCCAGACCACAGTTGAAGGTCTTCTTCTTTTTTGAATCAACAATGACAGCAAAACGTGGTCGGCCGTTGGAACGACCGGCTGCGTACACTGTAGCCAAAGTGCCGGATTTATTCCAAGTACTTCCATAGAAGATTTTGTGAGAGAAATGCCACAATAGAGAGTATTCCCATTCCCTTCTTTCTCCTCGTCGTGACTTTTCTCCGGATATCGCAAACCTTCAATTCTAAACTTACCAAGTCATCCCGATATCAAACTCGGCTTGAATGCGTGTGACTCTGAGCCTTATCAGTACATCTTTTGCCTTTCCCGGCCTCTCCTATATCTCGCAGACGCAACAAGGTTAAAAGTCAAGTGGGTGGCTTGCAGAGAGCCACGACACCCACCACACCCAGCCGACAGACAACACCAGACTTTTCATCCGAACCTTATATTCCCAACCCATCTTCTGCTGCAAGCAATCCAATATCATTTGACAGCTGGCATTGGGCACCCTGCATCCTGCGTCCTGCAGCCACACAGTAAACTCATACAGAGTGATCTTGGATTCATCTTATAGGTATGGTCATACTACAAAAGTCCACCTGACTGCTCCTCTTCTTTTCTTCCATCTCTTCTTCCCCCAAACTTCTCTTCTGTCCCAAAGCTGGACTCTCAGAATTTACCGACTGCCCGACCTCAAAACGCACTCCCAACCCCCGTTTACTTCACTTCCAAACTCTCCCTTCACACCACCTCCCAAAACGCACCGTGCCAGACACGAGATGGCCAGCCAGTTGCCTCGCTCCCGGCGCGGCCAAGTCGTCCCGCTCCGCGAGGGAGTAGACATTGCGCTCGCCTACTTCAACGGCGAAGAGGAGTCGATCGCCGTGCTAACTGCTCGGGCAAAGAAGTGGGCTGCCCGCTACTTCCAGGGCTTCAACTACGCCTCGAAGCCATCGACGGCATTGCTTCGGGAATTTCCCAACCTCTTCAACTTGGGCGTCGAGGGTAAGTTATTTTCGCCCTTATAACCAAAGCAAAATTTGCTAACATCATCGCAGCCCACCTCAGAACGGTCGCCGCAGCGATGCCTGCAACCACCACCACAACCACAGAACCCGAGGGCGCTAGCCCAAGTGAACTTCGCCGGCTCGAAAGAGCTTCTATGAACTCGGAACCTTTTCCGCAGTACGTCGAGCCACTTTTGGCCACCGACGACGAGATTGTGCAGCTTACGGGATCCAGACCTCGCCATGTGCCTGGATCCAAGCCGAGCACCGCACAGGTTGACGCATCCACACTGCTCGAATCAGGACTGCTTCACTCGCTTCCCGAGTTCTTGGGCCAGTTGGCTCGAGGCAACTTCGATAAGAAGACCCGCCTCACCAAGGACATGCAGTCTGTCAGTGGCACAGTGGACGAGACAATCGCAGGTGACAAGGACGGCAATACCGCGCTCGTCGCGACCCAGAAGAGTCGGAACTGGCGTCGTCATCTTCTCACTGGAGGTCGCCCTTTCAAGCTCCCCACGGACGATGACGAGGATGGAGACGACGAAGACAGCGAGAACGAGAGCGAGGTTTCATCGTCCACCACGGCCAGCCTCATGGCCAACCTGAAGAAGCGCAAAGCCCGAGAGATGTCGGGAAGTGAGGACACCGGGCCTCCTATGGCCAACAAGATCCGCCTGCACCGCAACTATCCAACGCCCGTTATTGAGTATTTTGACTTGGAGAAAGGCGAATGGGCTCATCGCGCCAACCCGGATGCACTCCCCGACGACCCGTGGATGGCTTTGCACCAGGAACGCAGGAAGGACAAGCTTGCTAAATCCGCCTCCTCGACTCCCGCCGCAAACAGACGTCGGGCCATGGTCCCGATTCACACCCTCAAGATCCGGGTTCCCAGCATCCCCGCCAGTGACAACGACAGCTCCAGCTCGTCCACTTCGGACTCCAAAGTTATTGTTCTTAAAGATCCGAGAACGTCGCCCACGGCGTCTTCCCCTCCTGCTTTACTATCAACCAGCACGGCTCGCCCTGTTCCGTCCGTGTCCAACGCTTCTTCATCTTCCAGTGGCGTAAGGAGAATCAAGGTAATTCCGCCGGGAAGCAGCCGCCGTACAAGCCCACTCGCCACCACCATCAAGGACGCTCGCAAGTCTTCGTTGCTGTCTGTCATCTCGTCGTCGTCTCGCGGCGCCAAACGTGTCCGTAGCGATAGTGCCGTTGCCGATGTCGAAGACGCTCACCACTCGCCGCCTGCGTCTGAGTATTCAGCTGCTTCTTCATCCGGCCGCATCAAGCGGATCAAAGTGATCCCACCTGGCACCGGCAGCAGCCCTAGAGCCACCGACGTCCCTGACTTGACGACCGGTCCGACATCCTCCGCTTCCTCAACATCTTCGCGCAGCAGCGGCAAAAGCAAGGTTACGCGGATCAAGGTCGTCAATCGCATGTCTGTGAACAAGATGACCTTGCCGGAGAGGAAGAAAGAGGCGATGCAAATTGCTGCTGATAAGGTCGAGGAGTATTTAAAGACCCTCTGAGTTTCAGACAGAAAATTTAAACACCATCTCGATTGAAGTTGGCGGCTCTACCTTTGGATTTATTTTACGAGTCCCTATTACACGCAACCAAGAGCAGCGTCACATACATATACACCAACAACCGGCAAAACGAGCATCTTTCTTTTAATCAGGCATAGAACACCACACACCTGCTCGGCCGGCGGGTTTTATTTTTTTTTTATTTTTTTTATCGAGAATACACACGGCACAACAGCTAAATAGAACGGCATCGATTTTGTGGGACATAATTACACAGAATGGTCTCACGACTACATGGCGTTTTTGGCTCAACAAAACAACCCAACTCCAGTGATTTTCTTCTTTACGGAGTACATACACATAAATGGGCGGCGGGGCTGTTGGACGAAAATAACGGCGTTTTATTCAAGGTCAAACCAACTATACCAAAGTTAGATTGTTTCTTTTTCTTTTTTTCTTCTTTTTTTCTTCTTTTTTTCTTCTTTTTTTCTTCTTTTTTTCTTCTTTTTTTCTTCTTCTTTTTTTAAATCACAGCAACAATGTACCCTGGGGTGGTGGTTCCGTCTTTTTTTCTTCTCTTTTCTTTTTTGGACACGGCGATGATAATATCCTGGGGTGGCTGGTGGTTTTCTCTTTTTCAAACACACAGCAAGAGATTATCTTCTTACACGGCAAGAACGGCATTCTAAAATATTATTGGCTTTTTTTATTTTCTTGTTGTGTTCTTTTTGGTCTTCTAGACACGGACGGCGTTTTATGGTACAGTGGAGGATACCCCATACAAGCGGACGGGAAAGTTTGGTTGTTAGAATCGGGATGTTCCTTTTTTTTTTTTTTTTTTTTTTTTTTCTTTGTTTCCCTGTTTCGTTTTGTTTTTCAGCTTTGTCTTTTTTGGGGGGAGGAACTCCATGTACACGGATGAGATGATTTGCCTATGTAGGAGGAAGGGGTGGCCCTACCATGGCCAGGACGGTGAGGGAGAGGAGGGATAACACAAACCTTCATCAGAGCGAAATTGAAAAGTTTTTATTTTATTTTTTTACAAAAAAAATATTTTTACATATGTCTGATTGAGTTTTATATAGTGACTGTGATATTTAATTTCCTGAGACTGCCTGTGTCTCTGTGTCTTTGGCGTACTCATTCTTATTCTAGATACTACTTACCTTGTCACAAACAAAACCGTGACATAATATGATATGGCTTTATGAATATCAACAGACCCTGCTCTGGATACTTGCGACTTCGTGACTGAAACTACACACACTACCTGCTACTCATCATACACGCAATATCACGCACGACAATATCCTGATTAATACCGATAGTGACACACACACGCACACACATTAATAACAACATTATACTATATCACTCGTCCCAGAAAGCATATAATCAGAATGGCATGCTGAGTTGAATAATCCCACAATCTCATTTATAATTTTTTTTTTAAAAAAAGGCAAAAAACCCCCCCTTTGTATTTATACATCTACATCCATCCACATCTGCCAATAAAGAATTACCCCACCCCCTTCCTCCACCATATTTAATCCCAACATAAAAATTAAAAAAAAAAAAAAAACACACACACACACACATACAGAGAGAGAGAGAGAGAGAGAGAGAGAGAGAGAGAGAGAGAGAGAGAGAGAGAGAGAGAGAGAGAGAGAGAGAGAGAGGTTTCCTTCAAATCCCATCAATACCCGGGGGGGGGGGGTGTGAGCTTGGCTATTGCTGCTCTGCTCTGTTTCTTCCTGTTGATCTGTCTTGTCTGTCTCTCACTATGTGTTTACAATAATAATTCCCCCCTTTCCCATAATTTTTCCAAACGCCTCGCCTTTCTCCATCGACCCCGTAATGTAAGAAAAAAAAAAAAACTCACTCGCTTGCTTGCTTGATTATTGCTTGCTTACTTTTTGTAAAGAGTCATAAAAAAAAGAGGTTCGTTTCCCATTCCTTTTCCCTCGTATGTCTCCATCGATCTCATTACGAAACTTGTTGAGGTAAAGAGAACAAAAAAGAGAGGGGGGGGGGGGGGGGGGGGGGGGGGGGGGGGGGGGGGGGCGGGCGGGGGGGGGGGGGGGGGGGGGGGGGGGGGGGGGGGGGGGGGGGGCGGGGT
>MU858912.1:79330-120701 GCA_033297175.1 Cladorrhinum sp. PSN332
TTTTTTTTTATTTTTTAAAAAAAATTTTTTTTTTTTAAACATTTTTTTTCCTTTTTTTTTTTATTTTTTATTTCTAATTTTTTTTTTTTTTTTAAAAAAAAAAAAAAACACCCCCCCCCCCCCCCCCCCCCCCAAAAAAAAAAAAAAAGGGAAATAGCGGGGGCTTTCGTGGTATCGTGATAAAAACAAAAAATAAAAACATTGCTGTAATGAAGAATTCGCAGCCGTTGTGTCGAAACCGTAAAAAGAGTTGAGAAAAAAAAAGGTCGACAAGCCGTAAAATCAAATTCTCCGATGAAAGGTGCAATCCCCAGCATGCGAAGAAAAACAACCTGCAACTTGAAAATCGAATTTCCAAGTCGTGTTTTGGTTTTTGGTGTACCCATGCCGAAAGTCCAACGTCAACAATCAAGCCGACACCTTTTCAGCAGCCGCATGTCCCTGATGTCCCAACTTGATCCCCGCCTCAGCAAACTGACGATCCATAATCGCCCTGATCTCGCGGTCCAAATCGTCAACCGGCTCCCTCTCCCTAAACTTTTCCTTCTCCTCCGCCAGCCTGCTCTTCAGCGTCCTGCTCTCTTGCAGCAAGCTCATCCCGAACCGCAGCGTCTCCTCCATGTTCCTGTACGCCCTCTGGTACTCCTCTTCCACCACCGCCGCTCTCCTCCTCCTCTCCTCCTCCTCCTCCTCCTCCTTTTCCTTTTCCCTCTTCTCGTTCTCTTTTTCCTCTTCAGCCTCAAAAAACGCTTCATCCTCATCCTGATCTTCATCCTCATCTTCTCCGTCTTGCACTTCGTGAACACTAACAGTAGGCCGACGACGGCCCCCCAAAGAAATAGGATTTTTGATGCTCTCCACCGCCAACCTCAAGTGCCGCTTAAGCGCCTCGTTCTGCTGCCGCAGGGCCTGCATCTTGGCCTCGGCAACCAGGCTCCGCTCCTCCATCATCTGCTGCAGCTTTCTCACTTGCATCTGGTACTCCTCCAGTTTCTCTTCGGCCTTGCGCGCGTCCTTCTCCTGCTTCTGAGAGTTGACGACGGCAAGCTGCAAGGTACGAATCTCCTCCTCCATGGCTGCAATCTTGGCGTCCCGCTCGGCGGTCGACAGGGTATCCTGGTTGACAACAGCCCGGGTGCGGATGCGTTTTGCTTGGTCGGCGTAGCGCAGAGTAGAAAGTGTCTCCTCGTAGTCTGACGGAGAAATGCAGGCTATCATTGCAGTCTTGGAATTACCGCCAAGAGAGTCTTTGAGCAGCCAGGTGAGGATTGAGTCGCGATAGGGCACGACGGCAGTGCCGGCGCGGTTGGATTTCTTGGGCTCGGCGAGCGCTGCTATCACTCGGCCGAGGGTGGTGAGAGACTTGTTGATGTTGCTGCCTTCGCGGAGGCGGGCGCCTGTGGCTTGGGTAGATTTGGCGCGCTCCGAGCCGGCGAGATCGACAAGACGGATGCGTGAGCTGCGCTCCGTCGTCTCGTCGGTCGCAACGTCGTGCATAATCTGCTTGAGCATGATGGTGAAGACAGCGTGGCTGCGCGATGAGGTGTCATTCATCTTGGTGCTGGCGACGGTGCGGTTATCATCGCCCGTCCGCATGTGTCGCATTATCTCGCCGAAGTTGGTCACTGGAAGCTCGGTCAGGTCCTTGACGTAGGGGCCCTCGGTTGGGGACTCCCGGATCTTGAGGTAATTGGTTGCCTGACCGGGCCCGGCGGGAGGAACGAGGAGGTCGCGCACGTGTTCGTTGTAGACTTCAAAATAGGAGACGCGCACATGGTAGCGCATGTTGGGCATATCCTCCTCGGTCTCTTTGATGCGCTGGAACAGATCATCGCAGGTGCGGGGGATGAGGCCGGGCTGGTCGGGAGTGCCCATCATGGTGTAGGACTTTCCTGAGCCTGTCTGGCCGTAGGCGAAGATGCATGTGTTGTAGCCATCGAAATTGTGGTCGAGGAACTCCTCGCCCAACCCGTCGTAGACGACCTCTTGGGTCGCGTAGTGCTCGTCGCGGGGGTCGTGACTCCAGAAGCTCTTGTCAAAGACAAAAGACTTGTCATCCGTGACCTTTCGGGCGCGCGCCCTCGCATTGGCGGGGTCGCTGTCGTTGGGGACCATCAAGGTGGTCCGCTCATCGTCGGGATCCATCCGGATGAGGCATTGCGCATCGCGCTTGATTTCTGTTGTCGCTCCATGTCAGTAATTTTGACTATTGTCGCAAAAACAACATTCAATCTGGAATAATTGATAAAAAAAAAAGAAAGAAAGAAATAATTACCTCTGGGCAGAAAGGCGCGCACCCTCACCACCACCTTGACGTTTCCTCCTGGGTCCATCCTGGCGAGTGCAGGTACGGTTCCATCTCTCGACCGCAAAGATGGAGTGCTCGCAAAGGAAGAAGAGGGTCTAGTCGGTCCAGGTGATGATTTGACAGCAGCAGCAGCAGCAGCAGCCCCGCCATCGCCGTCGCCCCCGGCAGCGACGACGAAATCGTCGAGGTAACCCGCGGATTCAGGCATCAGACGCGGGTCCAGAGAAATTCCAATCAGTGTTTCTTTGACGTCGGCGAGGACCTCTCGAGATCGTCGCTCCAAATTGTTGAACATTTAAAGGTTAAGACGACACCACAGTCTCTCTCTCCACCTTTTCCCTTTTTTTGGGGCGTGTATACTAACGCAGGCACACACCAAGAAACCTTGGGGAAACTCCACCAACCAAATGTGCAAGGGTTACCCTTTCCCTTGCTTTGCCCGCGATGTTTACACGGTGGTGGGGTGTGCTCTCTGGTTGCCAGGGTGAAAGGAATAAACGCCAAGATCGTTCTGGAACGGACGGGGGGTCGCTGTTGTCGTTGGTCGTTTGGTTGGCTGGTTATGGTGGAATGGGCGACCTCGCTAAGCTGAATTAGGATTGGTAGCGTGTGAGCTTGTTCCCTGGATCCGATTTTCGTTGCCAGGGATGATGCTTTGCAGCAGCTCTGCTTTCCACTAACGCGTGCTTGGGCCTTTTGCTAAATTTAGCCAAACCTGAAAGCTGCGATAAGAGCACTTCTCGACGCTTATCGGCACAACACCCATCATTGCAAACGCCTGTCGAGGTGCTTTGATACTGTGTGTTCTATTCTAGACGTCTATTATTGCTTCGGGTGAATTGACTCTATATGTCTCTTTATCCCAACCAGTTCACTTCTTCTGCAACCCCTTCACAAGCAACACCCCTCCAACCTCATTCAGCAGCTTGACTCCCTCAAACGCCTTGATATCCTTCTTTGCCAGTACTGTATTCCCAGCCTCCATAGTCCTCAACAAATTTGCCAACTCCCCACCCGACGGCGTCATATAAACCAGATACCCCAATGCCAACACCATGCCCTCCAGCGCCTCAGCCGACGCCTCTTCCTGCGTAATAGCCTCCAAAACCGACGCAGCCAACTCAATTTGATCGCTCTCGCTCAACAAATCACCGGGCCCTTCCCTCCTCTTTACGCTATTGGCCAGGGCAACATTATACAGCAGGCTTGAAGCTGACACGCGGGTATTTGCGTGTCCGTCGTCAAGGAAGCTGGTCGAGATGAGCTGAGTGATTGCTACTCGCAAAGGCTCAAATCCGAGGATCTGATCCGGGTAGAGTCCGCTCGAAAATAAGTTGCAGGCCATTTGGAGAGTAACAAGGCGAAGAGCATAAGGGCAGTCGGACTCCAAAGAGTTGATGTGTCGAAGGATGGAAATGATAGTCTCGTGACCTGCTTCTTCGGCTAGGATACCGCTGAAACGGGCATCGACCAGGGCACATCTGAACAGGTCGATGATGGCAAAGAGAAGCTCTGTTGGGAGTTTGGTCAAAGATGAGCGAATGAGAGATGCAAATGCAGGGATATCGGAGGGCAGAGGCGATTCCGCGGGCCCCTGGGAGGCGCGGGTTTCGATGAAGTGCGCGATGTCTTTGACTGCTTGGTTAGATGCAGTTTCTGGACCCATCTTGGCGAGGAGCTTGGGCAGGGGAGGAATCTTGGTGTATAGGACCGGCTTGACATTGGGGTTATTGTTGAAGGTTGGGAGATTCAGGGACTGGTGGGGGTGCGGTGGCCATGCCATTTGGACAAGAAGCCTGATGTTGCCTTGCAAGGCGCCTGGGTCCGCACCGCTCCAGTGGTTCTCTTGCTGGCCTTTGAGGAAGGTGATGAAGGTTGGCGTTGCGCGGATTGAGTACTTGGTGGCTACATCGAAAGCCTGCGAGGTGTCTACTTTGATCAGGACGCCTTTATCCCCGACCTCTACAGCGAGTTGGTCGTAGAGTGGATAGAGGGTTTTGCACGGTGGGCATGTTGCTGAAGTAAAGAAGACGACGGCGCAAGCGTGCTGATACTTGGTCAGCAGCTGGTCGAGCTGACCGAGGTTGCTGACGATCTGGACTTTGCCTTGGTGATGATGAAGCTCCGACTGCTGCTTGACGGAACTTCCAGGGGTTTGCTGTTGAATGCCCAAGATACCGCCTCTCTGTTTGTTGGCATTGATCTGTTGACTGAGAGCGGGCAGTAACATTTGACCAAATGGTGAGTCCCTGCAATGCTGTTAGCTCTCGCCTCTGATCATCTGAACTGCCGTAGCTTCCCAGGGGCAAGCTTCGACAAGCTCTTCCTTGCCCCTGAACTGCGGGGTACAGATTGCTATGGCATTGTGGGAACTTACAGAACAGCCTGCGGCATGTTTGTGATGTGCTCAGGGATCCCTTTCCCCAGAAGAAACATGGCAAAGTCGTTTGAGAAGTTGTTGCAATTGTGTTTCCAAAGATCATACGCCTCGACGGTGTAGATCTCTCGTAGCGAGTCGAGGTACTCTTCAATCACGTCCATGGGCACTTTGACAGGGCGGTTAGCATTTGGTAATATTTGGTAATATTTGGTATTTAATTCAGGAAGTATACATACACTCAGTCCTCCCAAGGTATAACTCCTGCATTGGCTGACCGAGATGCGAGGAGCCAGGTCTAATTGCAACCACTTGGCCATCGTATACATATTCTAGTCGGTTCAACTTGATGGATGTGTGATAAATGGCATCTAGCTGGAACCCAAGCAAGCCCATTGACATTTGACTTGCCAAACCGCGGGAGAGGTCATAAATGAGAATATGGACATCCATGTTGAGTGATGACGGTGTGGGAGGCGAGCGGGACGGGTGTGAAACAATGGTCGAGTCGCGATGGAAGGAAATCTAAAAAAAGAAAAAAAAAAGAAAAGAAAAAAATTAAAATCACAACTACTGCGATATGGAGTTTCCCAGTATTGTTATAACACTCGGGGTTCTATTTAGAGGCAGCAGTGGTGACGAGGAGAGAGGCAAAGATGGGATTCTAGCTTCTGGAAGGCTGAGGAAGCAGGGCAGTTTGCGATGAGGGGTACCTCGCCCGCTGTTATCAGAGGTTTCTGTACCTATTTTCCGTATCTTCCACTAACAACCACTGTCTCAGTTTGCATATATCTGGTCATTTCCAACGGTCAAAAGGTTCTCATGCATTCAGCTTCACCTTTGAAATAATCAGATTCCAAATTCTTCAAAAGATTCCACTCTGCCAACACATTAAACAACTGCAATTTCTTGGAGCGTAGGGTAACAGTACTTTTGTTATCATTACCTAAAGTACCCTCTCTCCGCCCTATCGGGACGCTGGCACTGGCTGGACCGCCAACAAACACCCTGGCCAGGGACATCTTGGCAGACGCGGCAACATCCCTGGCAGGGGTATTTCCAGTGGAAACACATTTCAATCGTCGACAAATCTTCAGCGCAGCCCCTATTTCTATTTCTTGTTCTACAGACCTCTTCCAGGCTGCCTTTTCTTGTCCTTCGTTTCGAATCCTATTTCCACCTAGCACATTGATGGGTGTGTAACGCGTCTCCACGCCAGTACTCGACGAAAGTAACAAACGACGACGACGACGACGACGACGACGAGGCCCCTGAGTCTCCGACCACATTCCCTCCCCTATGAGACGCACATCCGTGTCGCTGCCCACCAAGCACATCGCCCACGATCCTCACGAGAAACCCGACCGCTACTACGGTGATCACAGGGAACCTTCCCTCTTCGCAAAGATGCAGTCCGCCTGGGCATCGCAATCCCAGCGGGCACGCTACATCAAGACTGGCGCCATCGTTTTCGCCATCTTCACCCTGTTCTACTTGTTTTCGCCCTCGGGCGTCGATATTACCAATGGAAGCGGGAAAGGACAAGGGCAAGGACAAGTACCCTCCGATTCATCATACGGAACCGACAGATGCGCAAGGTCCTACTCAAAGGACAAGCCAATTGTCCAGTATGTTTCCATGATTGACGCCGGCAGCACGGGATCGCGCATCCACGTTTACAAGTTCAACAACTGCGGTCCCGCTCCCGAACTCGAGGATGAAGTTCTCTTCAAGATGACCAAGAAGATCGAAGGCCAGAGCAGCGGTCTCAGCGCGTTCAAGGACGACCCCGAGGCCGCCGCCAAGTCTCTCGACATCCTCCTCGACGCCGCCATGGAAGTGATCCCCGGTAGACTCAAGCCCTGCTCTCCCATCGCCGTCAAAGCGACTGCCGGCCTCCGTCTCATCGGCAAGGAGAAGTCTGACAAGATCCTCGAAGCCGTCCGTCTCCGCATCCAGACCAACTACCCTTTCCCCCTTGTCTCGAGGGAACAAAACGGTGTCGCCATCATGGACGGTTCCGACGAGGGCGTCTACGCCTGGATCACCACCAACTACCTCCTTGGCAAGATTGGCGGTCCCGACCACAGCCCTACCGCTGCCGTCTTCGACCTCGGCGGTGGTTCCACCCAGATCGTCTTCGAGCCTACTTTCGAGGGTCTCGCTTCCGGCGGCATGCCTCCTAAGCTCGCCGAAGGCGACCACAAATATGACCTTGACTTTGGTGGACGCAAGTTCTCGCTCTATCAACACTCCCATCTTGGCTACGGTCTCATGTCCGCCCGCGAAGCCATCCTCGCTACTCTTGTCGAAGATATCTACGAGGAGAACAAGGACGACAAGTCATGGATGTCCAAGCCCGTTGTCAACCCTTGCTACTCAGCCAGCATGATCAAGGAGGCCAAGGTCATTCTCCCCGACGGCCATGCGCTCGGAAAGGAGCTCAAGCTCAACATGACTGGACCCCAGTGGGCTGCGCCCGCTCAGTGCCGCGCTCTCGCTGAGCGCATCCTCAAGAAGGACGCCCAGTGCAAGCTTGCTCCTTGCTCTTTCAACGGCGTTCACCAGCCCAGCATGGCCAAGACTTTTGCAAGGGAGGATATCTACTTCCTGTCGTATTTCTATGACCGCACTCAGCCGCTCGGCATGCCCGAGTCGTTCACTCTCAGGGAGATGAGCGACCTGACCAACCGGGTCTGCGGAGGCGAAAAGGAGTGGGATATCTTCCACTCGGTTCATGGTGCCCTGGAGGAGCTGAATGACAGGCCGGAGCACTGCATGGACTTGAACTTCATGCTTGCTCTTACGCACACTGGCTACGAGATGCCTATTGATCGCGAGGTGAGGATCGCCAAGCAGATCAAGGGCAATGAGCTTGGATGGTGCTTGGGTGCCAGGTATGATTTTTTTTTTCTCTTCTCTTAATTCCCCATATTTCAACGGTCCAATGCTAACTAATGTTGATGTAATAGCTTGCCCCTGCTTTCCCAGAACTCCGGCTGGAAGTGCAAGATTTCCGAGGTTCACTAAATTTGACATGGAGTGACGAAGAGAGACAAATTCATGATGACAACAAAATATTATATCACATTTGCAACACCACACCGCACCGAGCACCAGCAGCACCAGCACTTTTTTTGAAAGAAGTTTTTTGATTAACCAAAAATAACATTGGGCGTTTTTTTTCTCTTTTAATGAAAGGGAGGGGTAACAGGGAACGGAGGATGGGTGGGTTTTTGCGCGGTTCATCATATGGTTATGAAATATGGGGAAAAGCAAAACGAAACGAGTCAAACAACGGGAAAGGGAAACGGGGAACGGGGAGGTACAATCTCTGTATGAATATTTATACAAGACACACACACAAAACGCAACGTACAATTAATAATGGAGAAAGACGAGTTTCAGTCTGGATAGCTTACTTATACTTGGTAAATGATTGACCATGAATTATTATGCTGCAACGTTCTCTCTCTCTCTCTCTCTAAAAAAGGGACCGGTCAAGCCAGGATTCCCACACCCGACACGTGCGTGTTCGTGAAATATTGTAAAGCCCACTGGCATATAAGTTTAGACTCGACTCTTGAATGGCATGTATCCTATGTATGGTCAGTACATGCACATCCACACATGCACGTACAGTACCTGCTGTTTCCCTGTTCCTCTCTCGAGTGTTAAAAGTGATAAATAAGATGGATAGTTCTACATAGGTAGGTAGGTGGAAGTGTACATGTACACATGTACAGTACATACATACCTTTGGATGGTCAGACGTCACTAAACTACCCTTTCACACACCAAATTATTTTTTAAAAAAAAATTACACAAAACCCTCCTCCTCACCTCACCTTTCCTTCCTAACCATATGTACCTAGGGCAGAGCGACTCTCTATAATTATACCAGGACCAGAAACTTACCTAGGTATGTACAGTACCGTCCGACTTCCCCCCAGACCCGCTGGGTTATTTCCCAGTTTTTTTCGGACAAGCTTAAACCATTGCCTGGAAACTGCCAAACCACTTTCTTGTAAACCTCGACCCATACATACTTCTCTTCGCATGCACGATACGTTTCCTTAGGAGCCAGCTTGTTTAAAAAATGAAGAAATAAAAAAAAATGATATTCAAAAAGTCAATACTACCAAGGCACCAAACTCTCCAAAACTCCAAGAAGAACGGTAATCCTGCCTGTCATCAAGGTATGCCCCCCCCCCCCCAAAAAAAAAAAAAAAAAAAAACATAAAAGAAAAAAAATAGAATCACGCCTGTCCGTACCCCCAAACTAACCCCGCAACAGCAGCCACTAATATCAAACTCCATAGAGCCGACTCTGCAGTCGTCAAGGAAATCTTATCATCCCAAACCGAAGACTTCTTCTGCATCATGCCCAACCCAGCAATCCCATGATTCTCCTTTAATTCTGTTCCCTCCGGCTTGACGGAAACAGACTTTCCACTCGCCCTGCCCTTCTTGTCGAGTAAGACGGCGTTCTCAGATCCAAATCTCACAACTTTGACGCTCGTCTTGCCTTCTTTCTCCTCATTGCCAGACCCTTCCTGATCAACAGTGCTAGTCAAAGTACCCTTGGCATGCACTGTTGTTCCGCTCTCTTCCGCCCCTTCCTCCGGAGTAGCCTCATTAAAACCCCCATGTGCATGGTGCTTCTTATCTTTATTCCACCCCATCATACCCAGCCTCTCCTTCGCAACCGTCACACTATCCCTCAACCTGCCCGCTCCAATCCCCAGGAACGACTTTGTCACGCCACTTGAGTTCCCACCAGTAGTACTCGGAACCAACAGTCCCGCCCAACTATCCAAAGAATTCGACGGACTCCGGTTCATCCCTCCAAACACACCATCCAACTGCCCCACCAACAAGTTCATATTCTCAAAAATACAAAGCGACTCCCTCACCACTCTGTCCCTCTCCTTCTGAGTCAACAACGACTCCCCACAAGCCAAAAACCGTTTCTTAAACTCAATCTTCAAATCCTCCCCATCCCTTGGCGTCGCAAACCTAAAGAACGACAAAGGCAAACCATCAACCCCTGATGACGAACTGGCTGTGGGTATCTTGCACGCAATATTAAGAGGAGGCACCGGATCCGATTTCTTCCCCCAAAACTCCACACCAGCGCCCTCCAGCGAGCTCCTTATAAACCTCCCTCCACTAAACAGGGCCATGTAAAGAACCCAAGCATAAGCCAACAACACCTCCGGGTTCTTCTCAATAGACCTATTAATGTGCGCCACAAACTCTTTCAGCCTCCCAGACCCCTCAGCAGCCTTTCCCACATTCCCCCTCACTTCCTCTTCGCTCCATCCCGACATGGCACCAATGTCGCCCAACAAACTCTCACTCCTCTTCATCCCCTCAATCCTCAACTGAGCCAAAACCTCGTGTATCCTCTCGCACGCTCCACCCTGGTGCGAATTCGCAACGGGATCGGCAGTACCAAACGGGAAGAGTGGCAAAGTTCTCGAACTTGGGAGGTTTGATGAGGAGGGAGAGGAGTCCGGATCGCACGGTTCGGGACCGCAGTCCCCCCGTTGCGAAGTGGAGTTTAGCTCATGGGAGTCTAAGATGGCGTCCCAGGCGGATTCAAACGCTAGGTAGATTGGCGCAATGTGCAGGATTCCGGAGAGGTAGACAGTCGGGTTGCATGATCTGGGTGGTAAGCAGAGCGGGAGACGGACCAGGAGGTTCTTGTTGAGTTTTGTGTGCGTTGTGCGGGTAGCGATGTTGATGCTGTCTCCCAGGTGGTGGGTGGTTGGTTCTTGGTGCTGGGTCGTCATGGCTTGAGGTAGATTGGACGAAAACCGAGTTATTATGCCAAGTTGGTGTAAACTCAAAAATCTTTTTGGTTTTTCCAAAAACCTGTTTCTGAAATATTGGAGGGTAAGGGGCGTTTAGTTGAACCTGGGGTTGCGGAAAACTGGGACCGGACTCTTTCCCTCAGGGTTCAGGGAACAAAGTTGACTGAGAAACAGAGTTACACGGCGATGAGTCGTGGTTTGATAACCAACTGGTTTGTCGCTAGTGGTAGTTATTTTTTTTATATTTTTTTTTTGTTTCTGATGCAGGGAGACGAGACAAGACAGCTTCCAGAAGTGGTAGGTAGATAAAATAGATAAATGAATAGACTATTCTAGATGACTGTAACGGTAGTAGTGCAAAGATGGAGGGCGTTTTAGGTAGCAAAAAAAGAGGCTGTTGATGATAGTATGAAAATGGGGCTTGATCTGTGTTTGATATTTTGCACCGAAACCTTCGATCTCAGGAACATGCCTTCAAAGTCAATCGAGCAAGCATCGGGGGCGGGGAAAGAGCGATCGATCTTATACGAGAGATAAGGAACTTGGTAAAGACCCCAGCTGAACCAGACAACAGGCAAACTCAATCGCGCAATCGAAGAAGAAGGCGCAAATGACCACATCACACACTACTCATGTGTTTAGCAGGCAGGCAGTCGAAAAGGCAGCTACGGCAGCCAAGATCACCAGACGGGGAAGTAGTGGTTGCTCATGGGACCTGGGGCACCGTCCATGGGATTTGCTCCCCCCGCCTGGTTTAACTTTCTGAAAGGGGATGTGGAAATGTGGTAATGCTCTCTCCTGTGTTTGTTTGATGGACAAGGCAGTTTTGACAACAAGGCTCAAAAAAAAGGGCGTCCGGTCAAACTCTCTCACTTATTCCCCTTGTTCCTTCTATTCCCTAGTGCAGATGAAGTGGAGGAAGGGGGATAAGTGCGACCCCTCCGCGCCTCGTTCTGTAGCCATCCGCTAATATTTCCTTCCACTGTAAACGCCCCACATCACACTCACATCGGATACATGACACCCTATCTAGAGTGAGAAATACCGCATGTGGTGAGAGAGCTCAGAGTTCAGCCCTCATTCATTAGTACTGTACGTGCACAACTCGAGATGGAGTGATGATATTTGTGAGGCTTGCACATCGGATGATTGAACGACACC
Organism: Cladorrhinum sp. PSN332; assembly: GCA_033297175.1. Lineage (NCBI taxonomy): Eukaryota > Fungi > Ascomycota > Sordariomycetes > Sordariales > Podosporaceae > Cladorrhinum > Cladorrhinum sp. PSN332. The sequence goes on from MU858912.1 coordinate 90,996, forward strand.
CTGGATCCTCCAATCAAATAACACGCCTCCAACGAACGATCCGTGCGTGCCGCAGGTATCCGCTCATCGGTTCCATCGCATTGGGAAGAGGCGCTCTAAAAAGGGCAACTGAAGCCGGCGACGTTGTGGAATATTAAAACAAGTCCATCATCAACAACTCCCTAGGCCCCTCCGGTCCCTTACTCTCGTCAGCTCCTAGTAAAGTGGACATATGCCGATTGGTGGGCTGCTGGATGCAGTTTAACGTTCCAGTTCCTGTCAGTCTCTTTTATAGCGGGATCGGAGTGTTGCCCGTAAAATCAATATCCGGACCTAGTTGTCTGTGATGATGACAGAATAGGTCGAGTCACGTACAGAAAAGATCGAGATCTTTCTACAAAAAATTCGGACCTCCATCGGGTTCAAAGAATATGCTTTCCAAGCAGTATGTACGACAAATCCCAGCTTGTCTAGTGAACAAATAATACGCTATTACATCCCGGCATGGTCGTGCATGTCCGGATACTCTGGTCGCGAGTCTTTCCCCCTAAAACGCCGTCCATGCTTGGTTGGAGGAAGCGAGGTATCCCATCCCCTGGCTTCAGTATATATATATGTATATATCCAGACAACAAAAAAAAAAGCAAACAAAGTCAAAAAGATTTACGCCATGGAAATATCAGTCCCACGGGGCGCCGGTTCCTTGTTCTCCCCATCCTCTTCCTGGCTTTCGTGGTTGATGAAAAGGAACGAGATGAGGACGACCCCTGCGCCGACCCAATACAGCCAGCTGGAATATTGAGAGTATTGAATCATCTCGCCAATCAGTGACAAGGGAATGTTGAGCGACAGGCCGACCGTGACAATCAGAGGCGTGGTAAGGAGCATGGCATAGGCCCACAGCATGTCGCTGAAGAATGAGGCGACCGAGTTGACTGCGATAATAACCCAGACCGCTCCTGTTGGTGGCAGCTCAAACTGTGGTCACAATCTGTCAGCTCAGTCATTTTTTTTTTAGAAAGCACGGGGAGAACTCACAGTTTCGATTCCAGTAAAATGAAGAATAAAAAACCCCGGCCACAGCAAAAACACGTTAAACAGCCCGACCAGCCCGAAGAAAAGGGGCATGTTAACCTGATCCTCATTCCCAACCCGTTTCTTCATGACCGTGACGTAAACACCATAGATAATCGCGCTGAAGAAAGCCATGGCATCTCCAATAGCGATCTCCAACGTGGACTTGTGCGGGAAGCTTCCCCGATTATCGTCGTTCGCGCCCGACAAGTCCACCGACGAAATCAAAATGACGCCCGCAAGCGACGCTAACACCCCAATCAGCTTGCGCACCGTGAACCCCTCAACCTTGGTGATGGCACAAAAAATGAGCGTCCAAATACTGCTCGTCGACGTCAAGATCGTTACGCTCCCAACGCTCGTGTACTCCAGACAAGCCGAGGCAAAGTAGTTCGCCAAGAACCACAGCATGCAAAACTCCAAGCTCAGCCACGCCGTGTCTTTCAAGCTCAACTTCTCATCACCACCACCTTCACTACTAGCCTTGGGCGACGACCCCAACAAACCACCCTCCTCATCCTCAACCCCCAATAACCTCTCCTCATCCTCCGAATTCGCCGGCTTGACCGCAGCAGTGTTCGCTCCTCGCCCCTTCCTCCACGGCCACCCCGCCATCCCGTCCCTCGCCTCCCTCCACACCTCCCAAGCCTGGCTCTTCGTAGTCTGCCACCCATTCTGAACCACATACTTGCCCGCGATCGGTATCAACGAGAAAGCAAAACACGACGTATTCACATAGACCAGGAAAAACGGCTTGCTGTACGTCCCGTCCGAAAATATGTAGCTCGCCAGGAAGTTCGATATCGTCCAGAGGAAAACCACCGCCAGCAAGAGTATGATTCCCAGCGTCCGCCTCGCTACCCCGCCCAGTCCGAGCCTGGCTTTTAGGCTGCCCGCTATGGACGCCTTGGATATCCTCGAAGGCGATCTAGACCTTTGTTGTTGTTGTGATGGTGTGAGTAAGCTCCCCGCTCCCGAAAGCGACCTGCGCATTCTTTCTTCATCGGCGGGCTCGCGTGGTAAAGGTGGTGTAAACAACGGGACGTCTTCGACTGGATGGTGGCCGTGGCGGTGATGGTGTGGCGCCAGCTCGCCCGGAATGATCGGCTCGATGGGAGCCATGCTTTTGATTTATTTACTTTCCTCCCCCGTCCTGTTGTAATCCGGCGGATGTGACACGTATCTGGTTTTGTTCGTTTTTGTTCGTTCGTATCGTATATCGTATTTAAATCTTCAAAAAATTCGTCCTTCGTTGATGGTTGTCGTCGTTGGTGATGATAAACATTCAACGTGTTTTGCAAAAAATCCTGCTGCTGCCTTCCAAACCAGAACAAGATGATCGCCAAGGGGGCGCCGAACGCATCCTTCGGTTCAGGTCGGAAACTTGGAACAGTGTTATAAAAATCGAAGAGTTGCTCGTAGCAACGATCAAAGCAACATATACCTGGTAGGGTTTTATAAAACGAATGAAAAAAAAAAAAAAGAATGAAAAAAAGCCCTGTCAAAGGGTAGCGCTTAAAGTCCGAACAGCGCGGGTTTGAAAGAAAGGATGGTGATTCGCGATGAACCACTCAGAATGCGACCTCGAGGTCTTGGAGAGAATTGCTCGTGGCAGGTCCCGCAGATGCCCGTGGCTGCCTCTTTTAGATACGGAGGAAGGGGGAAATGGTGGATACGGGCGTGTGGACAGTGGACACCTTCTGAAGTGAAGCACTGACCCTTGGTTTGTGGTTTGTGGAGTCCTCTGGAATTTCTGGGGTTGAAGCTGTTTCGCTGCTGATCACCGGGGCTCTCGGCGCTGTGTTTGTTGGCCTGGGCGTTGTTTCAAGGGCCTGTGATGATGCAGGGTTAGGGTTCTAACAGTAATCCATTTATCCTCTGGTCTTCTCGTCTTCTCGAAATGAAAGATTAGAATCTCAGAACTATTTCTTGAATGGATATATGTTTTCTCTCATGTGACAAATTCCCATAAATTCATCCTTCGTGTAACTGGCTATGAATCAATCTCCTGCCCCTAAATATACCCTATTACCATCTACACCTGCACCTCTATCAAGAAACACACCAGAAAGGGATCCCATAAACTGTCGAGGTTGAAATAATTGCGCCATGGCCCCTGGTTCAGCTAAAAGAAAAAGACACACCAGACACACACAAACACCAAGCATGATATCATACAGAAAGCAAAAACCGAAAGAAACAGAAAACTCTTTCACCCCACTATCTCTCTCCTCTCCCCTTTCCCCTTAGCATGCGCAACCGTCCCGGTCGTTTTCGATGTGAATGTTGATGGGATCTTGGAAGTCACCGCTGAACTCCTCCGACTCCTCCTGGAGCAGCGCGTTCCTTGCAATAACCTCGAAAGCTTGCTCAACGTTGATGGCCTCCTTGGCGCTGGTCTCAAAGTATGGGATGCCTCCCTTGGACTGGCAAAAGGTGTTGGCGCGCTTGGTTGAGATCTATCCCTCTCGTTAGCCATGGCCAGCACATACACAGCAAATACCCTATAGGCCCATATATCACATACCACTCTCTTGCTCTCCTCAACGTCAATCTTGTTACCCAATACCACGAACGGGAAGTTATCTGGGTCTCTTGGTGATGCCTGGATCAGGAACTCGTCTCTCCAGCTATCCAGCGCATCGAAACTCTTGGAGTTGTTGACGTCGTAGACCAGAACGCAGCAATCGGCGCCGCGGTAGAAAGCTACACCCAGTGATTGGAATCGTTCCTGCCCTGCTGTGTCCCAAAGCTGTTCCGTGCAACGCGACTGTTTAGTATACCCTCATTAGGTGGCTGGGCGGGTGGGGGTAGCTTCGCACCTGCATGGTGACTTGGCGGTCGTCCACCAGCACCTCACGTGTGAGGAAATCCGCTCCGATTGTGGCCTTGTAGCTTGCGCTGAACTTCTTGTTGACCTGGAGTTGATAGTAAGTAACCGCTGGCGAATAAATCATAGAGGTGGTCGTCGGCAGCGTACATATTGGTTCATCAAACTCGTCTTGCCGACACCGCTATCGCCCAGGATAATGACCTGATTTCCCACGATATATTAGCATGCAAAGAACACAACTCCAGATGCGCGGTGGAAGAGGCGCATTCGTACCTTGAGGAGGACCTTCTTTCGGGAAGCCATCTTGTCGATGGTGAGGTGATGAAGGCGGGGGAAATGGTGAGGCGGGAACGTGCGAGGGAAGCGCTCTCAGTTGAGGGACTCGTCAAGTAACCCTGGGAAGAGAGGGTAAGGTGACAAAACAAAAAGATCCAAAGCGGGGAACGGTTTTAGGTGGAGAGGTTCGCAAAAGTGTTATATCAGATTGTCTGTATCAGTAGTAGCTTTTAAATGGACGGGGCTGATGCTGCTTGGTTGGAGGAGTGACGACAAAGGCCGGACCCAGCGCGATAGCAGGTAGCAATCGCAATCAGAAGAAGGCGGCAGGCGGGCATTCAAAGAGGCGGGGCCAATCACACGTCGCCAGAGAGCGTTGGCCCACTCGTCTTATTAGTGTGTGCCACCCGTGGGACATGCTCCCGAAACCTTGTGACGTCTGGAAATACATACGCATACCACCTTACAAGTACATGTACCTATTGAGCCCGACCATCCCTTTCCATCCAACCGCAAAAGTCCGAGGCCATCTTCATCAACCAGGGGACGAGAGATGGCAGGGCTTCTTGTCTCTCCTGTTTGATGATTGGCGACCCGGAAGAAGTTGGGCAGGAGTGAGAATGCAGTAGCACTTGACACCGACACTTGGTACCGAATCGTTACTCATTCAATCGACCGCCGCCATATCCCTGCCTGAGCAAATGCTCCCCTGAGATGGCGGATGAACGACTGCTCGACAAGATTCAGACACTCGGCGACCTAGAACTGGCAACCGTTCTTTGCCTTGTTGCCCGCGAACACTGCCTAATTGGCACTCTCCCTGACAGCGTCGACGAACTTGCCGAGGAGCTCCGCCTAATTGCGAGCAAGACCTTTAACCTCACATCTGCCATCGTCAGCTGCCACGCCCACACGACGCTCGATGAGTTCGCGACAGGCCTCCTGGTGTCTCCCACCCCACGCACGCAGTCTTCTTCCTCGCCAGGCAGCAACACATACGCCGCCTCGCCATACCAACCGCGATATGATCATGCGCAATCAACAACCGGGGGTATTCCCTCCTCTGCCGGCGGATCCTACTTCCCTAGTAGTAGTCCCTCTGTTCGACCAGGCGCATTCTCCCCTCGCATCATGACAAACCCCATAATACCAATTTCACCCTCCATCGGCGCGACGACCGGAGGAGTAAGCAATTCACATGGTTCATCACAGCAATATCAACAACCACACATCGCCAACGTCATCTTAGCCAAGGACCTCGATCGCGCCCCGCGAGCCGTTCAGATCCAAGCGCTCGAGCTACTCCGGACCCGAAGGATATTTACGAGAACCTCCGTCCAGGCCGCGCCGAAACAGTTCCTCTTCATTGCCCTAGTCGGGGCGCCCAGCGGTGGTCAAGCGCGAGTAACCCCTCACCTCAACGACTTTTTCTACCTCGCGCACTGGCACGACCCGGAAAAAGATGGATTCGACTATCTGGACGAAGAGCTAGGCACCAACCGTGAAGATGACGATGATGATGCGGCATCCACGGATTCTAGTCAAAGCGTGGTGAAACGGCCGCCATCACTAGGCGGAGACAGTCAATGGCTTTCCTCCCCAATACCAATGCCCAGAACGCCCCGTCTCCAGCAGCAGTCATCCCCCGATCCGCCACTATTCACAGAAGATGACATCTCCCTCCTCGCTGAACTAGCCGCCGAAACGCACTTGTCAGTCGACGTTGCGCGGTATCAAATGAATATTGTCTCGTTCCTTCGGATGCATAGAGCGGTGATGGGCGGTGTTTCCCCTCAGGGGACTAAACACTTTGAGAACCTGGCGAAGTCGCTAGCTCCTTTGCATGGGTTGGATTATGTGACGCCCTCGCTGATTGCTTTGGCTGCGAAGAAGGCGTACCTGCATCGGTTGAAGGTGGTCGATAGTCCAGAAAAGGAGAGGAGCGTTCAGTGGGGGAGTGATGTGGCTGCCGTAGAGATCTTGCTGGACGGGATAGGGCCAGAGGATATAATCGAGGATGTTCTGGGGATGGTTGCTGTGCCCACTTGATAATAACTAATTGGAAGAAAGTGTGAAGCCCAAAAGAAAGCAAGAAAGCAAAATGAAAATTATAGACACGATTTACCAAAAGGAAAACAAACAGGATATATAAAAGTTTTATAAATTTTGAAAACGGTTCTTGGAGTAGGTATGCAAGAGGTGTGTAAATACGATCCGACACTCATCACAGAAGCAGCAAAGGACGACAGAAACTAGACGAAATAATGAGGCCAGAATATTGATCTTTTACCACAAAAGCTTTCCTACCAAGCCTTTGCTCTGTTCAAAAAACTGCCAAAGGTACCTACCTAATCTATCTACTTTTTCAACATCACATATCAATGTGAAGTGATGTGATGTGATGATGAGAATTTGAGGACAAGAATGAATGCTTGCTATATAAGCCAACCCAGTCCAACAAAACCAAACCAAACCGAATGCGCCATGCTTTGTTTTGCTTTGCTCTCTCTCTCTCTCTCGGGGGTATGTGTGCCATGATGTAAAAAAAAAAAAAAAAAAAAAAAAAAAAAAAAAAAAAAAAAAAAAAAAAAAAGCCACAAAACAAAACTCCAGTGTGTCATGCCCGCCAGCCATTCAAGATGTCTCTCTCCTTTCCTTCCACCCCAAAACATCCCATGCCATTTGAATGCATCAAGCCATGTATGCTTATCCATCGGGGCCCAAATTCTTTTTCTTTCCAGCCAAACACTGCTTTTCGCTCATGACAAAACCTTGTCGATTCAAAAAAAAATTTAAAAAAAAATGATGATAAACCAGACCAACACGCACAAAACCTTCGCTGTGCCATTTCCCTCCTCTTTCCCCTTTCTTCAGCTTCCTTCTACTTTCCTCAGGCCAAAAAATTCAATAGCCTTCCTACCCCCATCAAATAATCAAACATCAAACTCTTTCTCCCTCCTTTTTTTCCTTATCCTTCACCAATCATCCTGATCACCCTCCCACTTATTCCCAACATCAGCCCATCCGCAACCCCATCTTCTTCCTTCCACCTCACCACCAAGTCTCAAATCAGACGCTTCCTCTCTGTCCTCCCTCCAGCATCGTACAATCCAATCATCTCCCACAGTAACGAGATTTCCCTCGTTCGTCCACGTCAGCGCGCCAAGTTCCTTGTCGTGGCCTCTCACAAGCGGTGTTCCCCGATTAACAACAGGAGCCGACAACCCAGCCGTCGCCTGGCGAGCAAAAAGGTTACCCGAACTGTTGGATCGTGCAAGACCGGCAGTGGCGGAACGGAGGGTAGGCCCAACAGGCTCAGGAAGACAAGCCGTGGTCTCGCCAACATAGTACGTCTCCTCGGGAGAACCGTTGGCAAAAGCATCTTTGATATATCTCTCTTCGGTGGGGAAGAGAACAGCGCACCCGTCACTGCTGCCCACTGCCAGCATCTCAGAACGACCATCGGCTGCTGGACGGATGGCAGCCTTGACATAAAAGCTCGTAGCATGGAACATGGGATGTCTGAAACCGTAGAGCGGACCGAGGCCTTCGTGCGCCGTGCCGTGGGGGTGATGTCTCCTTCTAGGGGGCTCTGAGCCAGGCGGCGCGGGGGTGAGTTCGGCCGTGGTGCCGAGGATAAGATGCTCGGTGCTGTAAGCATACACGGTGTTGTCCTTACAAAGAGCGTACATTCTTGAACCGTCGGTGTTGAGAGCCAGGGAAGAGATGCCAAAGGGACGCCAGGCGAGATGGCTTGCGGGTTGACGGGTATACGAGATCGGGGTGCTGGTCTTGTGGTGTCGGCTGGTGTGTACCGCTCTGATATCCCAGAGCTTGATGCTCGCATCTGCCTCGCAGCCGGTCAAGAGGAGGTGCTCACGGCCTGCGGGTAGGAATTGGAGAGCAGTGACGGAGGTCTCGCCAATTCGACCGGGAACTTCTCCTGAGCGAGCGACGTCACCTTTGCCCTGGTTCTTAGCTTGTCTTGAGGGACGAGTATGCGCGTCTGCAATGCTGTTGACGACGCAGCCAGGAATGATGGGCTTTTGTAGGCCATGACGGAGACCCTCCTCGTGACGGATCACGTCCTGAACGGGGCCACCTTTACACCGTAAATCCCATATCTGTACACTGCCATCCCGGCTGGATGTGGCTAGAACACAATTCTGACCGCGCCCAGGTTGGAAGCGGACCTGTTTGAGTGATGCATGGTGACGACTCAAAATTGCGACAGGTGCCTGCGTGGTCGTGTCGATTACACGGCCAGTCTGATCGCCAGATGCAGTAGCAAGCAATTGATCGTCCGAAGAAAAGTCCATATCAATGACGGCATTGCCGTGGGCACGGAATGACAGCGATATGCGAGAAAAATCATCACTGGTGTCCAGCATTCGTACATATCCTTCTTCATCGCCTACTGCTACAACACCGCTTCCTGCTCGAGGGTTAGTTGATATGCCACAAGTCATTTGCCGACGAGTTCAACTTACTATGACTGCCAGCGGTGCAAAATGGAATCGCACGGTGACCTGGCCTCTCATGACTTACTGTGACATGAACGTCATCAGGCCTGCTGTAGAAGTCTGCCGTCTCGCCTCTCCAATCAGGAACAGGAAGTGCAGAGCCCCGAAAGCCACCACGTGGTGCACTGCCAGTCATTCTCTGGACCAATTGACCAGCCAAACCCTGCTGATGTAGAGGGACGAGCTTCTTATGGTTTGGTGATGGCAATGGCAGATCGTTATCCTCATCTTCATCCTCAGACATTCCATCATGGATGTCAACACTGGCCTTCAAAGCTTGTCGAGATCTGATATTGTGAACCGGGCTACTTAGGCCTCCTCTCAACTCGGGAGTCGGTAACAATGCGGGGGATGTGTTAAGCGGTGAGGGAAGATGCGAAGACTGCTTCCTAGGGGTCTGATGGACCTTCCGTCGCTTCGAAGATCGATTGGCATTCTCGAGATCTGGCAGCTCGGGCTCATTGAAATCCTGTTCCTCCGAGATGGGCTTGAGAGGACTCAAAGGAGTCTGGGATCGGTTTAATGCGGGAGCAGTGAGATCGTGAAGTGCCTTCCTAGCGGCGCTTGGCTTCGATGAGACTCTTGATCGAGGAGTGAAGAATCGGCGAAACTTTCTAGGAGTAATTGACGGGTTTCTTCGTTCTTTGGATGACTGAGGCCTCGGCGGGGATGATGGCATCTGCTGCTCGGCGGAGGATCCCATGTCTGCCATCTCTTATTCTTTGTCTTGACCCCAGGTCGCTCTTCTCGGCGTCGGTCGTTGACAGTCGAGTCGACTCGATTTCGGCAAATGTTGTCGTGAATTATGTGGCGGATTCGTATCGTATCGTAAGAATGATGAAAAAAGAAAAAGGAAAAAACGTAAACAAACCCAAGTCGTCAACTTGATTCGAATCGACTCGTAATTGACCCACGACAACAATGGGATCCTTATTTTCTACAATGCAGGCATGATAAATGTCAATATGAATGGAAAGTGGATCAATGGGGGACGGAAGGAAGAGGGGGCCGTATATGGTTGGGCCTTTCCAGGCATTGGCCTGCAAAGACGCGCTCCACGAGCACGGTGCGTTAATGACGCCAGACGCGATGGGCCTTGGATGCAGCTTAATGGGACTGTGGCTGGCACGTGTCCAGCCAATGAGCATCCCCAATCCCCCCAGAACAATGGCTCCAGCGAGCTCCCAGACCCCACTCTCGGCGCGAACCCCAGACACCCCGCCCTGGAACCTTTTTGACAATTTCTGGCTGGGCGTTGTTTTCTTATCGCTTATCGCATTGCATGTGTCCCAAAAAAAATTCGGTCAACAGCGGCAACTCCAACTCCGTGGGTCCCCCCGTGCGTCCCATTTTACAGTTTATCTACCATCACCAGGAGCCAAGTATCGTCGCCAGAGATTGATTCGATTGCGGCGACACCGGCGACACCATGGCGATTCAGAAAAAGCACGGCAAAGGCCGTCTCGACAAGTGGTACAAGCTCGCCAAGGAGAAAGGATACAGAGCTCGTGCCGCTTTCAAGTTGATTCAACTCAATAAGAAATATGGCTTCCTCGAGAAGAGCAGAGTTGCTCTCGATCTGTGCGCTGCGCCGGGTTCATGGTGCCAGGTTTGCGCAGAGACTATGCCCAAGGACAGTATCATCATCGGTGTCGATCTCTCCCCAATCAAGGCCATTCCCAAAGTTATCACCTTCCAGAGCGATATCACGACCGAGAAGTGCAGAGCGACGATCCGAGGCCACCTGAAGACCTGGAAGGCCGATGTTGTTCTTCACGATGGCGCGCCCAACGTCGGTACTGCTTGGGTGCAGGATTCGTTCAACCAGGCCGAGCTCGCGCTCCATTCGCTCAAACTCGCGACGGAATTCCTGGTGGAGGGTGGTGCTTTCGTCACCAAGGTCTTCAGATCCAAGGATTACAATTCGCTATTGTGGGTTTTGAAGCAGCTATTCAACAAGGTCGAGGCCACCAAGCCCCCATCGTCCCGTAACGTCTCGGCCGAAATCTTCGTTGTGTGCTTGGGATTCAAGGCGCCAAAGCGCATCGACCCCCGTCTGCTCGACCCCCGCACCGTCTTCGAAGATGTCGCCGACCCGACCCCGAATAACGAAGCCAAGGTTTACAATCCCGAAATCAAGAAGCGCAAGAGAGATGGTTATGAGGAGGGCGATTATACCCAGCACAAGGAAATTTCTGCGAGCGAGTTCATTCAGACGACCGACCCAATTGCCATCCTGGGTCAATACAACAGACTGTCATTCAAGCAGCCCAAGAACGGCGACGTGGCGTTGGCTGCATTGGACAAGCTCCCCGAGACGACCGAGGAAGTCCGAATCTGCTGTGACGATTTGAAGGTTCTCGGAAGAAAGGAGTTCAAATTGCTGCTGAAATGGCGTCTGAAGGTCAGAGAGATCTTGGGTTTCCCAACCAAGAAGTCGGCCAAGGCTTCGCTCGCCGAGGAGGTCGCAGAAGTTGAGCCCATGGACGAGGAAATGAGAATCCAGGAGGAGTTGCAGAAAATTCAAGAGAAAGAATCGTCCAAGAAGAAGAGGGAGAGGAGACACGCAAACGAGTCAAAGCAAAAGGAGATTCTGCGTATGCAGATGAACATGACGGCGCCCATGGACATTGGTATGGAACAGGATGGCCCTAAAGGCGAGGGCGCCATGTTCCGCCTCAAAGCGATTGACGACCAAGCGTCGGTCCTCCGCAGGCTGGCCAAGGGTAAAATGGCCACGCTTACCGAGGCAGAGAAGAGGACAGATCTCGACTCAGGCATCGGTTCGGAAGAGACCGACGAGGAAAGCGATGAGGAGGAAGACAGGCTAGACAGAGAGCTCGATAATCTGTACGATCAGTACAGGGAGCGCAAGTCGGATGCGGATGCGAAGTACAGAGCTAAGAAGGCAAGGAAAGAGCACGGCGATGACGAGTGGGAGGGTGTCTCGGCAGACGAGAAGGAGGATAGCGGTGATGACAGCGACCTACTCGAGGAGGACAGCAGCGGTGACTCGGACGAGGAGATGGCCGAGGCTATCAAACCTCTGTTAAATGATCTTGACAAGTCGGGAGGCAAAGATGGGCTGTCAAAACGGGCAGGAAGATTCTTTAGTCAAGAGGTTTTCCAGGATATTGAAATTGATCTTGATGTAAGCGAAGAGGATGAGGAGATGGACGATGTCATCATGATGGAGGATTCTGATGATGACGATATCCCAACAATCGCTCAGCAGAAGAAGATGCGGAAAGATAATGCTGCTGCCAAGGCCAAGGCCAAGAATTCTGGCTTCGAGATTGTCAAGGCTGAGAAGGCCGAAGATTCCGATGAGGAGTCTGACTGGGAGGAGAACGAAAAGAAGAAGAAGAAGGGAGAGAAGCCCACCATCGACATTGTCACTGCAGAGGCCATGACGCTGGCCCACCAGCTGGCTCGCGGTGAGAAGACGGTTCATGACATCAAGGATGAGAACTACAACAAGTACGCCCTCAAGGACAGAGACGGCCTCCCGGATTGGTTCTTGGACGATGAGACGAAGCACGACAAGCCGCACAAGCCTATCACCAAGGAGGCCGCTCAGGCGATCAAGGAGAAGCTGCGGGCGTATAATGCCAGGCCGATCAAGAAGGTTGCCGAGGCCAAGGCGAGAAAGAAGTTCAAGCAGGCTCAGAGGCTTGAGAAGCTCAGGAAGAAGGCCGATTTGGTGCTCGGTGATGAGGTATGCGCTGTTTATACTCTGTTGTTGTTGATGATGATCGTTTTCCTCGTGCTAACCAAGGTTTTTTTTTTCTTTTCACAGGGCATGTCCGAAAAAGACAAGGCGGGCAGCATCTCCAAGCTCATGGCCCAGGCCAACAAGAAGAAGAGAAAGGCGCCGGTCACGGTCGTCAAGGCTGCCGGTCAGAACCGCGCTGTACAGGGCAGACCTAGGGGCGTCAAGGGTAGATACAAGATGGTGGATCCTCGCATGAAGAAGGAGATGAGGGCGCTCAAGAGGGTGGCCAAGAAGAAATAGATGATGGGTGGTGTTGTTGGAAGGTACCTAGATAAATAATTTTGGTTGGCCATGTAAACCGTTTTTTTTACTTTTGCCCTCTTTTGGCACAACTGTTGGAATCAACTTTTATATACCATATTTAAGGATGGGGGTATTCAACAGCGGATTTTATTATTATTTTATTTTAGTTTTTTTACTCGCCCTCACCTTCGTCCTCGTCTTCCACGTCACTGTCTATTTCCCTTTCTTTGTTGAAGACTGACCTAACAAATGTTGTCAAGGGGTATAGTGGTCCAGTAAACTCCATGTCGTACCTGAAATTCCTTGTCAACCCGTGTGTTTCGGGTAGGTAGAGAGAGAGTGAAAACACCTACCAGTAATTAACAGCCACACAAACCCCCCCTTCATGACAGCTCTGCGAGACTTTATGATACCACATCGCAGGCAAATACAGCATATCCCCCGGTTTCAGCGTGACTCTGATCGGTTTCGCCAAGCAGGAGTACTCGGTCTCGTTCACCATCGGACTGTCAGGATCCCAAGTGGCAAAAGGGATGTGAGGGCTCTCGGGCTCCAATACCAATCCTAAATCTTTGGAGCCTGGAACGGGGATTGCTTTTGTTTCTGACTCCGACTCAGAAGAAGGAAGTCGTACGTAGTGAGCCTGTTCGAGCATCTGCTCGTTCACGCACGGCTGGCACACTGGAGGTAAGAGCAGGAAATGTTTCTGGCCCGAGATCTGGACGTAGATGTTTTCGTAGTTGTCCTTGTGCAGGGCCGTGGTCGAGCTGGATGTGCCGATCCAGAGGTTAATGGCGTCTGGGTCCCTGTCCAGTGCCGCGCGGGCGAAGGGGATCGTGGTCTGGACGTGGGTGAAAAGGGGCAGGTACTCGTTGCGGAGGTTGTCGTTTTGGGTTTGAGCGTAGCGGACTTCTTTTTCTTTTTCTGGTTCTGAGCCGGAGGAGGAGGAGGATGATGATGATGATGATGATGATGAAGAAGTGGTGAGGAAGTCGAGGAATTCTGAGAAAGGTTGGTCTTCCTCGTGGGGTTTTCCAAAGACTACAGTGTTGTTATCGTCAGGTAGGAAAGTGGGCGAGTCGGCGTTGCCTGAGGGGGTTACTGCCACGTTGACGGGGGTGTCGCCCAGGAGGGATTTGAGGTAGGGGACTGTCCATTTTTGGGTTGCTTCCCAGTTTGAGGCCGCGCCGGGGACGACGAAGGGGGTGTTTCTGGCTACGTATCTCATGAATTCCAGGGGGGAGGGCTCGGAGGGGAGTCTGTCGATTTGGGAGGGGTTTAGTTCGTTGTAGTTTGTTATTAGTTCTGCTATTGGGTCTTGGATTTCTGTGTCGGACATTGTGGATTTTTTTTTTTTGAGTGAGGTTTGTATTGGGTTGTGGGTTGAGGTTGAGGTTGAGGTTGGTGAGGCTTAGATGAGACTTGGTGATGTCCAATTTTGGTGTTTCACTCGTTAAAAAGTGGTGTGTGAGTATACAGTGTGATTTTATGTTGCATGCACGGTAGGGAAGATACTGTAGATCTCGATGATATCATTGCTCCCCACACCCACCCACACATGTGGTTCTGATAGTTGATTTATCTCTTCAGGTACCAAAACCCGCCGAAACAGTTTGTCGAGTTGATTCGCATTTCAGATAGTCGAATTCGAACTCAAGAGTCACGGTTTTGAACATTCCTTCTTCCCTTTCCAGCTTTTACGGTTCTTGACGGATTCACCGAAGCCGATGACATAAAGCTCTTTCCACCTTCTCCCCAGTGGAGGTGACTCCTCCGTCTCCGCTCACCTCTCCGCTCCAGCCGGAGTTTTTGCATTTCGAATGGAGAAAAGAATCTGAAGGAAATAGTGTGCACTACCACTGCACAGACACTGCAGCGCAGCTATCGAGTGTATACATGCGATGATCCCAATAAAAGATAGACATTGGCCGACAGTATGCGCATGTCCCGTCTGTCTAACCGATGAAGGTGTGTGGTCCACCAATAGCAATCATCGCCACGGCCCAAGAAGTTGGACCGAGATTCGATGCATCCTTCTCTCCGATCTCTTGCCCGGTTTCCTGGTCCGGGGGAGTTCCTTGGAAATCCTTCCAAATGGCGCCATACGGAATTCGGCAGAAAATCAAGTCGATGCCATGGAATTGGTATCGAACCCTTTTGCACGTGTTGGAGATGGAGACACATGGATTTTCCTGGTTGCCCGATTAACCTTCGGATCAAATACCAACAACTACTTGTTCGATTCTGCTGACTGTTTTCCAAATCGTTCGGTCGTCGGTGCGAAGAGACGGACTCTCGTGGCTGGGGAGCGCTGAAATATTGAAACCAGCCGCCCTACCGGGTTCCATTCTTTCCCCTATCCGGATTGGTCTCTGAGTTTTCTCCATCGTGTTCTCACTTTCGTTGTTTAGTATAATTCCATTTTCTTCCTTGTTTCTTTTTCTCCAGCAGTGCCACAAAAATATTGGAGACGGGACCACCCCCGAACACAACTGGTTACTGCAAGTCCAAGGACACTGTACACTATACGCAGCATGTACAGTGCATGTCCAGGGCCTGCCCGGAACTCTAACGCCATTCTTCAACACACGAGGGATTTAATTTAGACTTTAAACTTTAAAACTTCAACGTTCCTTTGAGAAATGAAGATTGCCCGCCGGTCGGCAGCTCCCGTCCCTGGTTTCCCAATGTTGAGCTTCCACCACAGTGCTTGTTTGAAGCATTGACCAAGTGATCCTGGTCTTCCAACTCCTGGCCCCTGCCTTGCCAAGGCTTCGAGAGGCCGGTGTGCCTCAATCGAATTCTGCAAATTCCCCATCGCAAAGGTGATAGCGCATCAGTGCGGGCCGTGCCCCACAACCGGCAATCCAAATGTGAACACACCCCCAGGGCGGGTCGCAGTTTGACAGATGAAGCGCAAAGTCGTCACTGCACCCGTCCGTGGACTTTACTCTCACTTCACTCTCACTCTCAATCTTACAGTCTTCGACTCGACTCACATCCAAATCTTTGTGCGACTCGAGCCCTGAGACGACTCACCCCCTGTTCCCTGCCGGAAGCCGGGAGCTGCATCCGCTGTGTGATTTTAAAGGGACCATCTGCTGCAGATTGACGAATTGACGACTGACGCACTCCCGCATCCCGCGCATCCATCCCCGGCCACGGCTACGCGCATCATCTCGAACAAGACTCTCCAGCCTACCATCCCACAAGCCGCCCACCACCGTTCGACCTTCTGGCGGCCCCGCCAGCCAACGACCATCCGGGCTTTGGTCAGCCTGGGCACCTCCTAAACAAAACCACCGTTCGCCGGGAACACAACACGACGACAACGGTCACCAGCTGCACCTTTCACTCTCTGCACTCTGCACCTGTCTGCAGCCAGCCAGGCAGCCCAACCTCAGGAGGAGGGCGAGGGTTCCCTGACCCGTCCAGAGACCTCTGTCCCACTCGAGCAACCTCGATATTCTGGCTCGAACAGACATCAATTTTCAACTTCCCCGCGTCTCTCAAATCCTTGCCTCAATGATGCTTCGCAGATCATAGCGCCGCAGCCCCTCACATCACAGGTGGCCCAATTCACACTGTCGTCCCCTCTAATCATCCTCTGCTGGCCGGGGGTTTGGGGATACACACACACGCCTTTGGGGAGTATCTCTCTTTTTTTTTTTTTTTTTTTTTTTTTTTGGTAAATACAAAATCCAACCTCGTCGGCGATTATGCTGTGGTATCTTCTGTACCCGCTGAGAGGGTATGTGAACTGCTCTCTCATGTTCTGTTCTGTTATATGTTGTCCCTGAACCAGGAGATCATGTTAACATTCTATAGGACAACGGAAGCCCCTGATTTGCCTCCAACACACCCTCTGCGGTCAGCATTCGCAAGATATGGGAAATGGGCTGCTCGCCATGTCAAGACCGTCTTGCCAATATGCACGGCTGTCATCTTCCTCTTCCTCTACTTGTTCCCCTTTCTTTATACGACCGACGCAACCAACATCACCAACGGCGTGTCCAACCTCCCACACCATGTATGGACGGACGCTCAACCACTGAATGACCCAATCGTCGAGCCAGACGTGATTATGCGCTCAATTTGGATCCACGGGAGCTATATGAAGGCTCTCGATCGGGATGTCTTACTGGGAGCACTCGAGCTGCAAGACGAGCTGCTGGGACCGACGACGAACTTCAACCCACGCAGGCCCGCCAATGTCATGGAGATAACCGACGTCTCTGAGGATTTCACCCGCGAGGAGCGTGATTCCTTTCACATCGTCAACGGTCTGACAGACAAATCCTGGTTCTTTCACTCGCCTCTTCAGTATTGGTCGGGTTCTGCCGACAATATCAGATCCGATGAAGATATCCTTTCCACAGTCAACGTCAAGAAATCTCAGTCGACCTCTGTCAACGTCACCTTGAGACATTCGATTGTGTTTAGCGGCAAGCGGTTTGAGGAGCGCCGTCTTGTTGCAGCGGATGCCTTGGTCATCACGTTGATTCATCTTCGCGACTCGCCAGTTGGGAGGCAGTGGGTGAAGAGGGCAGAAGCTTTGGCTTCGCAGCCCAACACCAAGTGGCAGATCATCCCCCCGGACGGGAAGAGCCTGTCAACCCGGCTATACGAGTTCCAATTCAGACCAATGTCATGGTCTGACTGGTTGGCCCTCAGCTTTGCCTATACTCTTACCATCTGCTACCTCCTGCTGAGCCTTTCCAAGCTTCGCGCTGTGAAGTCAAGGCTTGGCCTCATGGTCACCATCCTGGTACAGATCACGGCCTCGATTGTCTCGAGTTTTACCGTCTGCGCCATTTTCAAGATTGACCTGAGCCGCATTCCTTACTACGCGTATCCGCTCGTCGTGCTCGCGATTAGCATGGAGAACTCGTTCAGACTGATCAATGCTGTCATTCTTACCTCGTCGTCCATCAGCAACAGCGACAGGATAGGGGAAGCTTTTGGCAAGACAGCTCATATTGCAATCGCCAACAGAGTGCAGAATCTTGTAGTCCTGTTGGGACTGTCACGAATCACGTACCCTGGGGTTGCAGCTTTTTGCACTTTCGCCGCGATTGCTACTGTTTTTGACTTTTTCTTCCTGGCCACCTTCTTTCTGTCGGTCCTCAGCGTGGATGTTCGTCAGCGAGAGCTTATAGAGCTCGAAAAGGCTTCACACAAACGCACCAGGCCTACAGATGTTTCGCATTCTAGGCCGACATGGCTTGACCTGCGCCAATTACGCCTTGGCGAAACTACGATATCGACCAGGGTTGCCGGAACTGTCGTATTGCTTGGTTTTGTTCTGATTGCTCAATCTCATTACGCGCCAGAGGGCCGCCGCCAATGGTTGAATCAAATATTTAGCTTTTCGTGGAATCAGTATGCCCATGATTCGCCAAGATCGTCACTGTTGATTGAAATCAACCAGGCCCGAAGCCCAACATCTTGGCTTCGCCTGCAGGACCACGAGACAGCTCGAGAAGTGATCAAAGTTGTCAAGCCGAACGCCCACAGTTATGTGGCGCGAGTCTTTGACCCCTTGATTTTTGTCTTGAAAGGTTCAAATCGCGTCCCCCAAAGCCGGGAGCCAATCTTTTTGCCTGCCATATATGACTTTATCAACCATGAGATTCCGAATTTCATTGTATTGTCCTTGATAGTGGTGGCTGCCATTCGGCTGTTTACCAACTACCTTCTTCAAGACCAGTTTCAAGAGAAATTGGACTCTGATCATCCAGACGACGAGCCATTGCTTTCTGTCCGCCCATTGACCAAGGGCCACACCCTAGATGTGGCCATGATGACCGCGTCACCGGGCGGCCATCTTGTCTCCGTTGGACTGGATCGGACCATCCAGGTGTGGGATGTCCGACGCGGTACCAAGAGCCAGGTTTTGTGCGACTCTGAGGTGCCTCTTGAAAACCCCTTTCCGGTCTTGAGTATGGCTGTCGACGGCGAGTCGAAATGGCTGGCGCTGGTTTCGTGGCAGAGAGTGTTTATATGGAGCATCGAGGAACGGCAGTGGGCGGCAACAAGGGACATTGACCTGGGCGGACAGAAGCCGCAGGCCGTGTTTTTCAACAGCGAATCACCTGATGTTACCCCTTCCTTGGTCTTGATAAGGCGAAATGGCACCGGGTTGGAGATGCAGCTCGAGTCTGAAGAGTCAAGGGGTTTCAACATATGCAAGACACCATTAATATGGGCGGTGTCGTTTACAGAAAAGTGCCAGTCAAGATCAAGCCTCCTCGCGATACAGGGATGTGCTGACAGGTCTCTCGCAGGCTATCCCCACCAACAAAGCCCTCCATTATCGATCCTCACTGCCTCTCGAAAAAGCTGCATACATCTAGTCAGGCAGCACGAGAACGAGTGGATCTCGACCGAGGTCAAACTTGGCGACGAGAGGGAGAAGGAAGCAGCGCGAGACCCAGTTCACTGCGTTCTCCCGCTTCCGGCTTTATCGGCATATTTAATCGGCCGTTCGAGGTCGGTCGACCTGGTCGACCTTGACTCTTCGACCGTCGTACATACGTTTCCCACCGAGGCTATGCAGCCAAAAACACTAAAACATATCTGTCTCACAAGAGCGCAGCCATCCAGTCTATCCTCGATGACATTATCGTATGTCAATTTGGAAACGGGGGACCTGGCCATTCAGACTTATCTTCCGGAAGAGGACGATAACGTCCTCTACTCGTACTCCCCTTCGAACCCCCGCGGGCACAGACCATGGGGTCCGGCAAGGGAAAGCAAGAAGCGGGTTGAAAACCCGGGCAAGTGGGAGGTTCTGGTGAGCGGGAGCATCGTTGGTGTTAGACAGCGGAAATCGCCGTCCACGAGGCCGCCATCACCGATATCAACGAACGCGGGGCTGCGGAGACGGCACCGAGCGGATTCGAGGGCTTCTGAGGATTGTTACTCGAAACAGATATGGGAAGCATGGGTTATTAATCATCCGGGATTGGAAGCGGCGAATGAGGGTGGCGGCGGTGGTGGCAGCAGCAGCAGCAGCAGCAGCAGCAGCAGCAGCAACGAGGTTGTGGACGAGACCAGGCCGTTGGATGTGGCGGGGGATAATTTGATGATTTCCGAGCTGGGGCCGATGGTGAAGCTGGGGACGATGAGCGTTGCGGTTGGGTTCGGGAACGTGGTGAAGGTTATCAGTGCGGGGCATGAGTATTTTGACAAGATTTTCCTGCCGGCGTCTGTGAATGGGTTCCAGGGGATGGTTGGGGCGGGGTCGTTGTTGGCCGAGAGGAGGAGGAGGAAAGGGGGCGGGCACGGAAGGGCAGGCGGGACAGGAGGGATTGGGTTAGGGGTTCAAGTTGGTGGTTTGAAGGATAGGGGTTTATAATAAGGATTGATGCTGACGTTGATTTGTGAATTTTTTCTTCTTGTTTTATTTGTAGGAAATTCAAGCGTCTCACCAACTATCTATTTATCTCATAGCGGTCGGTTGTTGGTGATGTTGTTAGAAGTGATTCGTGTGCGTGTGTGTTGAATGATGAATTTTGTATATATAGGATGTATACCCCCTTGAATGTTTGTTAGCGGGCGCAACGTTATGGTTAGTATACCTTTTTGGAAAGAGAAAAAAAAGGAAAAAAAGCCTTTCCTGCAAAAAACAAGAGGCACTTTCTTGAGGATGCATATCTTTAGGATTATCAACCAGGACTTTTTCTTCTTTTGCTTCTTCTTTTTGCTTCTGAAGATAAAGTGAAATAAATGGATGATAGGGCGGCTACCCTGACCTACCCTACCCTACCCTACCTTACCTACCTTACCTACCTAGCTATCTACCTACCTGCCTACCTAACCCCAGCTTATTTTTAATTTTTTTTAATTTTTTTTTATCTTTTTCCCTCCTTTAGTGACGTGACGTTTATTGTGATACTTTGAGAGAGAGAGAGAGAGAGTGGGTTGGTAAGTTCACTTTTTGACCTTTGTTTTCATTTCTTACTTGCGTTATTGTTGTTGTTATTGACATGTGATTTATGTCAGGTTTTTTGTAGTGTAGTGTTTGTTTGTCTGATTCGTGTTTTTTTGGTTGGTTGTGGTTACTTCTGCCTGTGATATGTATACATATGACTTGCGGCTGAAATCATTTTGGTGTCAGCTGTGTGTGTGTGTGTGTGCGTGGGTGTGTGGGTGTGCATGAATGGGTTTTTTCTGACATGTGATGAGGAGTTTGGTAGATATTGGTAGCCTTGTTATCGTTGGTGAGTTTCTTTTACTGTTCTGTAATTATGCTGTCGTGGTTCAGTGATGGGATTCTTATATATATATATATCACTTTTTGTTGGTTGAGATTATATATTAAGCTGACGTCAAGACTTGCGTGATTTGGACGCAGTGTTTGTTGGTGTAAGGGACTGTAATTGATGGAGGTGAGAGAGGGAGGAGGCGTGCAGGCAGGCAGGTAAGCACTACGGCAGGCCGGTGCGATTTTGGTTCCGTCGGTGAAGGGGAACAAAAAATACATAAATATCTCGGGATGGTGATCTATAATATACATGAAAAATAAAATATCCTCCTCTCTCATCAAGAGTCACAAATAAACCTTTCCTTCCTTGCTCTCGTATCCTGATATACTGATGTTGGCGGTGGGGCAAAACTATCTAAAGTGATATATATGTATATATCTATACCAAAAAGAAGAAGAAAAAAGAAGAAGAAAAAAGAAGAAGAAAAAGAAAAAGAAAAAGAAGAAAAAAAGAAGAAAAAAAACAAACAAATCTTCCAATGAAAAAGGTTCGCTTGTTCAAAATGCAGTCGTGTGTCGTGTGTCGTGTCTTGGTCATAAAAATCGTGACTTGGTCGTGTGCTGGTTCTCGATCCCCGTGATGTGCATCATTCACCCTCCACATGCGTGTTTGATCGTAGGCACTCGTCATTCCCGGCGCAAGCCTCTCTCCTACACATCCTCACATCTGTGTCTCGAGTTTGCTGGTCCATGTCCATTCACGGTAGATTCAACGCCTTCATCGCCTTCTTCGCCCCGAGTCGCCATAGTAGAAAGCGGTCTTGCACTCCTCGCAATGCTCGTCCATGCGGATTGTTTGCCAGATGTGTCGATCGTTGCAGCGAGTCTGGATGAGTCCTGCTGGGTCACAGAACCGAGCGAAGGAGTAGGTTGTGTGCTTGCAACTGAATGCATGGGCGTAGTAGCTGCACATATTTCTTGTTTGGGTGAGGGCTTTTGGATACGAGTATTGTTACTGAAGGGGTTGTTGCCAGGGAGAAATGTGGAATGACCCAAAATATACCAGACAAAAAGGGGGTAACTGACTTATACGCTGGAATGCTGTCCGAACTTGCCTAATCGCTAAAAGATGATATGCACTGTACACGTTGGACAAGGGCGGAAGGTGAGGTGATATATATAGGTATTTTTCATATTGAATGTTCGATATGACCAGTCAGTTTTAAAGCAATGCGAGAGTTACCGCCCGGTACCGTGTAGAGAAGTAATAATTCCAGGCAGCCGTGAGAGAGAGAGACAGACAGAGAGAAAGGAAAAAAACAATCCCACAAACCAGAAATCTAGGGAGTGAATGATGAGTGAGTCCCTCAGCTGAGTGTATGAGTGGTGGCAAGATACGGATGGCCTCGCCTCATTCGCGCAGACCAGTCGCAAGACAAAATGTCGTGCAGATCCTCTCTCTTATGGAGGTCGACGTTGTCAGCCCCTTTGTGCTCCCTCCGTTCCCTCCATTCAGCTGCTTCGATTCGATCAACCACAACGTGGAAGTGGAATACGCAGCATGCAACCTTTCTGCAGCCTCAGAAGAGAACCACCCCCACACCACTTCTCGCCGAACCATTTATTTTGCGTACAGCGACCAAGAGTCGTATGCAGGTGTGAGGTTCAGTGCAAACCAGTTGCATCTGCATCCCAGCTGGCCACCAAGAAACCTACCGAGTACACAAAACACGCGTCTTTCGGGATCAATGGACCGAATAAAAAAAAACACATGCAAACCAAGCTGAGGCTCGAGTTGATATTTAGCCAGAGACGACACGACTCTGCCACCAAGTCGCATGGTTTTTTAATCATCTCGGACTGGCAGGAGGGAATCACTTGATCACGAACAGCTTCCGAGAATGGAATTCCTTTGCTTTTTGACCGCCTTCACGGACCCCAACATCTTCACGTCGGCTTCGCTTCTCCCTCGTAATGTTGGCCTATCCGGAGTCGGAGCCCCGATGCCGGCCGGAGTAAACGGGAGAATGGGGCTCAAAAAGAGACAAAGACGAATGCACCATTCTGAGTCGATACCGGGCTCTTATAGGGTTACAGGACTCGAGTAAGGTGGTGGTGGTGGTGGTGGTGTGTAACGGTGTATCATCATCATCATCATCGTCATCCTCACCGCCTGCTGCTGGTTGGTGAGCTGTCATGAAGAAAAGGGCGCACGCATCATGTTGTGTAAATTATCTCGTGAAATCTAGGCCGATATGCTGTGAGGTGAATGGTGAAAAGGGGTGGCCGCAGGAGGTGAGACCGTGTCTTGGCCTGTTTTTTATTTTATGTCTTCGAGTCCAGTCAGTGGTCGGGGTTGTGTTTTGTTGTTGTCCATTGTCAGCGCCAATTCAACGTCAGAAAATCAAGGTGGTTGGGAGTTGATTGTTATTCAGGCCGCGGCAAGGGGCTGTTTGAGAGAGTTGCATTTTGTACACCAAATCGACATTGCACAGTGCCTTACATGTACAATGTACGGAAAAAAAGAAGAAAAAAAGAAAAAGAGGAAAAGAGAATAGTGCGCATGTGCAACTTGGGAGATATATTCGACGATAACGTGGTTCCCGAGACAGTGTCTCAGACCGGGCGGCTGAATTTTCCCCCCCTGTGCAGTAAAATGAGGTTGAATGGTGATTGTTTTGGTGATGAGGTGGCTGTTAGAGAATCCCATCACCAACGCCAATATGCACTAACAACCGAGACAGCACAATTCAAAACGACCCTAACCCCGCCAGTGCCGCCCCCTTTGGCCTGTGCGCACACGGGCAAGCGCGAACGGACACGAGGACATGGCGCTTTCCACGGGATGAGATGGATGGGTTTTTTGTTTGAAGTTGTCCGTCGGTACCGACCGAGCGTGGCCAGATTTCGAGGATTTTGAGTTTTTTAGTAGTTTTTTTATGCTGAGAGAAGAAGGAAC
The DNA here is from genome assembly GCA_033297175.1 of Cladorrhinum sp. PSN332. Classification (NCBI taxonomy): domain Eukaryota; kingdom Fungi; phylum Ascomycota; class Sordariomycetes; order Sordariales; family Podosporaceae; genus Cladorrhinum; species Cladorrhinum sp. PSN332. Next base: position 114,867 of record MU858912.1, read on the forward strand.
GATTCCAGTGTCGCGTGTCGGGTTCAAGCGCCCACGACCTCCCTCTCCCCCCTGTCAACCAACCCTGGAAGGCAGTCATCAATCGCCGACAATTCGATTCAAACGCATGTGCCTGCATGCATCGCGTCTCTTGGATCCCCAGAATGCTTGAGAGACCGACCTGGGAGATCTGAAAAACCCCCGCTGAGAGAGAGCGGATGGAGCCGTGGGCTGGCCGGGGCTTGCATCCTTAGCGACTGAGAGGGCGGTGGACAACTCACCTTGCAGGAAGCAGGAAGCAGCCAGCATCTCAATAAATCATCATCCCATCAACCCAATCCAACCGCCGACCTTCACCGGCCCGAGTAGTCGTTCGCTGTTTGTTTCTGTCTGATGACATAGTCACTCGTTTTCTGTTCTTTTCAACTTCGCGCTTGTCTTTCCCTGCTCCTTTTTGCTTGGCCCTGCATCGACCATCCGCTGGGCGCGCGCCTGCGTCATCCCAAGAAAAGCAAGCCGCCATCGCATCGCATCGCGTCCTGGCCCTTTGGATCCACTGCCTTCGCTCGCTCAACCCGTCTCGTCTCGTTCATGCGGTTGCAGTCTCGTGCATGTCCCCTTTTAAGACACTGCCCGCCCCCCGGCCATCTCGCGCTTCTGCCCTCGTCAAATCCCCCCCGGTAGTGGGTTAGATTGGCGCCCGCACACTTTGCTTTGGGAATCTGGTTTTTCCCCGGACATTTGTTTACTTTGTCTCCCTCGTCCTGCATATGACCCCGGGGCCCATTCCCATCGCGACGTCTTTGATATATCTGCGGATACACATTTTACAAAGTCATATTCTCTCACCAATTGGCTCCACCACCACGGGGCCTCCGACAATTCGACGTCAGCTAAGAGCTCAGGACTCCACCTCCTAGCTTCCAGCTGGCACTGTCACCAAAAAAAAAAAACCCAGGTCACCGCTTTGTGTCTCTTGGAGAAGCACGGGACCCCTTGCCAGTGTTTCTTCAAGAAATCCGGGGAAGAGACGAACTGCATACATCACCACTCACCGCAGTCCGGACTCCGTAGCCATGCCCAGTCCAAGAACACGGAAGCCCACCGCCTTCATTATCGTCCTCACCTCGGAGCCGCAACCTTCTTTCTGATTCGTCGCCCGCCTTGTACAAATTTACCTCTTTCGGTATTGCCCGTTTCGCTGTATCATATTGGTTAGTATTCCTCCAATAGCCAGACTGCCAACTTGGGCCTGAAATCTAATCCCAATGTCGCAGCTTTGTGTAATTAAAACCAAAACACCACTGCCGTCCTCCACCCTCAAAAGTGGCTGCCGAGTCTGAAGCAGGAGGCGCATCCACGGGTCTCACCACCGGCACACTAACACAGACCATCAGCAGTCGCTCGTTCAAAAAAGTTCTTATTGGGGCGGATCCGGTGCCTTTGGGCTCAGCGAACCGTCATCATCAGGCCCTTCACGTCACCACTTTTCGCCTTTCATGGCATCCTCCGAGGTTGACCAAAAGTTCCTTGGCAAGCTTGCCAAGGCTGTCGAAAACGACAACCCTCTCCTGGCATCGGTTTTGTTCAAGATTCTGGGTCTATCCATCAACCTCTCACAACAACTAATCAAGGCCAGGAAACAGCGCCGGCAGGATGGGACCCCAACGGCAGAGCAACTAGATCTATCGTTTCACATAATATGGCTATCGCGAGAAGGCCTAGTATTATTAGAGCAGTACGTCGTGCCGATGGTCGGCAACTATGTCGAGCTCAAGGTCCTGGCGTACAAGCTGCGCGCATCTTTTTACCACATATTTGTTCTTTTTCACAACACCCCTCCAGTTACCGGAGGGTCAGGCTCGGATTCGGGTCACGATGGGCAAGTACCACCAGCCTCAGCATCACGGGTCGACAAAGGGAAAGGGATAGCGAGGGACGGCCACCACCACTTCGAAGGCGGCCCCGTTGGTCCCCCGCCAGGGTTTGGGCCAGAACCTCCATCGGCGTTCCTGATGAAGCCTGGCAACTATCTCCCGACGGCACATCGATTCTTTCAAGAGGCGGTACAACTGGCCGATTCGCTTCTGTGGGGGTCACATTCGTTGCGCCTGTCGGTCAAGACGGAATATGCGGCATTTTTGTACGAGTGCGTGCACGATACGGAGCTCAGTCGAAAGGTGGCCAAGGATACAGTGGCCGAGGTGTACGACGCTACAGAAGGGATCGACAACGACATGTTCAACGATGCGTGCGAGTTGGTCACGGTGTTGGGCAAGATGATGAAGAGGGGTCTTCAGGGTGGATCAACAAATAATACGCTGAGGAAAGCTTCGGGTTCGTCGCAAGGAACACCGAGGACAGCCGATCAGCCGCAGCAGCCGCAGCAGCAACAACAATATCAGCAGCAAAAACCGGGCGAGTCAAGTGCGCCGTACGGGATGATATGACATTGAGTGGGACTTTGCTTTGCGGATTATATACTATTCATCTTTCTTTTTCTTTTTTTGTTCTTCTGGCCATTTTGACAAAACTTTCTGCTTTCTAGATTAAGGGTGTTTTTGTGCATACAAAATTGTACATTTTTCTGTTTTTATTTTGGGTGGAAGGGGCGAAGGGACGACGAGGGTGGGCTAAAAGGAGTTCATGTGTGGGACCTTTTCTTCTCTCCCCATTTTTCAATTTTTTTTATTGTTGGAGAGATTTTCGTGTCGTCGTAATACTTTTTTTTTTGGGAGCATTTATTATTATTATGTGTGTACTTTATTTTGTACGATGATACCCTATACTTCGTCGGAATACATCTACAGGCGATGGTGTCTTTTGGAGTGAGGGTTGTTTCTTGTTATATTCCCTGTTGGCAAAGTTGGGTTAATGTATTGTTGGGATACTCTGCGAATGTTGCATCTTGATGGCTGATACCAAGTCCAGTTGCATGTGCTAATCATGTCTATTTTGTCATAGGACTTGGAATGGCCGCCCTTCAACACTCACTGGGCCAAGGCAAGCCCTCACCCCCAAAAACATCATCCATCCATTTCTTGCAGTGAGACTCCCAGCTCTTATACCCAGACCTCATATACACGGCAGTCGTGTCCCAAATCATTTTGTTTCCCTCGCTGATCTGAATCATGTACTTGTTGTACCTGTGTCCCGTATCCCTGTGCCCCGTACACGGGCCGACCCAGCACCATTTCTTGTCCCATGGCCAGTACTCCCCGCATATGGAGCACTTCCACAGAGCCGTGACGATGTCGTTCCAGGGGAGGGTGTCGGGTATGGCTTTGCTGTTGAAGTCGGACTTGGAGAGGATGTGTTTGAGTTGTGTTTTTGACATTATGTTTTTATCTTTTATTATTCGTCGGGTTTGGATGGAACAAGGAAGTAAAGTCAAGTCAAGTGCGCTTTTGCCACCAGAGTAAAAAATAACCTGAGAGGGAGGGGAGGAACAGACCAGATTATATGGTTTGGTAGGTAGGTAGGTATCTTACTCAAGCAGCACAATCACACACATATATTAATACCAGCAAAAAAAAAAAGTAACGCCGCCGCCGTGTCCAACCCAAATATCTCTGTATTACTTCCGTCATCCCGTCATCGGAAGATACAAACATGCTCTATTATTATTATCAGGACTCGACTACGGAACTCTGCGGGGTCCTGTCGCAGATAGGGTCATACTGCCTTTGCTTTGCTTGAACCTGTTGCGCAGCCATCTTTTCCATAGATGCGATAGGAGCGGATTTCTTTATCTTCTCTACTCGTTGTTGCTGCTGCACGAGCTGACCAACTGGCAAGAGCTGGGGCGCAGCTGCAGGATGGGGGTAATGATTCAAGTCTGGACTGCCCTGAAACGGGTTCGTTTCGAGTCTGGGAGCGGCATCTGGCTGTATGCAAGGTAATGCAAGAATCTTGTTGGCGCATGCATCGCAGCGACCGCTTGATCTGTTGAGCTCGTGCCGGAACACTCCGAAAAGAACCTCATCACAGTCGACGCAGTTGAGATTCGTGAAGCTATCGATCGGGCCGCCATGGCCAGGGACTCCCAAGGCTGATGCCACCAACGTTCCAGGCGGCTGTGCTGCTCCTTGCTGAAAGTACGCCAAATATCGGTTCGCGTTCATGGACGTGTCACGGATGGCTTCTAGCCAACTCGGGGCTAAGCAGAACCCCTGTGTTCCGGGATAACGGTGCCCGCACCGTTTACATTTCTTCCGATGTAAATCTGTTGGCATATTAAATGGGCTGCGGTAACGGAGGGAGGTCTGTTCTGGCCGAGTGTACCAAAGGATATACGTTGTGGCGTGCTTGAACCTCGGTGGTGAAAGTCTGCAGTATTAACTGGTGGCCGAGAGAGAGAGAGAGAGAGAGAGAGAGAGAGAAATTTATACCATAGCACGCAGCACAGAAGCCCTTGTTTCATGCTCAGTGCTCCAAGAGATATGCCGCGCAGTCCAGGATGTAACAAAAGTGCGTCAGTAAATTAATTAGCGCAGGTGTTGGCAGTTTAAAAGAAGATGATAAACCAGAAAATATGCATACCGTTGGATAAATTTCGTCCCGTAGAGAAGGAGATAATGTGTCGACAAAGGAACACCCGAAGCTGTGGTTGAGCGGGAATTCAGATCGTAGTTTCCACAGCAAGAGGACGTGTCATGAGGATTCGTTGGCAATGATAATTAGTCGAGTTATCTTAAAGAAACGGGCCAGCCTGTGAAGTGTTATTGCCAAAGCAGGAGAGGTTATAAATACCTTGCATACTACCCCTGAACCAAGTTCCCAAAAGTAAACAAATCTTTCCGTGGGCTCATCGCTCCCCAGTTATACGACGTCCTTGGATGCTGAGTGTTTTGCGCCATTTGGCACGTCCTGCTTCCGATTCATGATTATCTGCTACTTGAAATAATTGCCCAAATGTATGCCAGAAATCTTGGCCCAAAAAACTGGGAAAGAAATCCCGAAAAAAGAGAAGAAAGACCAAGTGCTTCTGAGCCAATAAAACCAAAGCCAACAACAAGCCCGCCTGTATCGTTTGTTAGTCTAATTCCACCAAAACCTCTCTCACCCATCTATCATCATTTAATCAACCTCCTCCTCCTCAGGAACATCCTCAAAAGTAGGCTGTTGATAAGACCCACCGGCACCGCGCTTTCTTTTCCTTTCTCTCCCGCCCCCATTCATCATCGACAGCACCACCACCACCTCCTCCTCCTCCTGCCTTTCTTTGCCTTTATTATCCTTCTTCGACAAGACATCAACACACTCCTTGATCATAAGTTTCTTCTTTTTCTTCTTTTTCTTATTCCCTAACGTAAGCCCTCCCTTTTTAGTACTACCATGCTTTCTAAACTCAGCCGCGGCGGAATCATCATTATCATCATCATCATCCAACCTCTCATACTCTTGCTCCGATTTTGCTGTTGTTGCTGTTGTTGCAGTTGTGCCTACCAAATCCAGCTTGATGTCCTTGACAGGGTGGACGTATTCTTCCATGTAGGATAAGGGGGCAAGGTACTTTGGTGGGTTTTTGGTCAGGGCGTCGTACTCGCCTATCGTTATTACATTTGGGGAGAGGCGGCGGGAGGAGAGGTAGGCTGTCAGGGGGCTTGGGTTTTGAGGAGGATGAGGACGAGAATTGGAGGGGGAAAATTGGTGGTGGTGGTGGTGGTAGCTGTATTCAAGTCCAGAGAGAGATGAGGGATCCTGGTGTGGTTCTAAGAATAAAACCATGTGTCAGGGCGGGCCAAGAGAAAAAAGACATGAGAAAAAAAAGAGAGAAAAAAAAGAGAGAAAAAAAAGAGAGAAAAAAAAGAGAGAAAAAAAAGAGAGAAAAAAAAGAGAGAAAAAAAAGAGAGA
>MU858913.1:0-40534 GCA_033297175.1 Cladorrhinum sp. PSN332
CAAAGCTAATGCCCGTATATCAAAAAGGTAATGCCCCCCGATCAATTTTGCTAATGCCCCTATATCAAAAAGGTAATGCCCCCCTATAATTTGCCTATATATATATATATGTCATGACCCTCTTGACGCTAATTAAATTTCTGACGGCCTTGATTTATCATTATTATTATTCTCATCCAAGACTTTCCAGTCCTTTCTCATCCGCCGTATGTTTCCAAAATTGATCCATCAGTGAGATAGACCATCCCTTCTGGGTCTCCCAGGTACCAGACTTGTGATAGTGGTAGTGGTAGTGGTGGAGATTATGGTTCTTGTTACTGTCTGCGCCGGGATAAACGTCGTGATGTATTTGGTGGCAGTCAACTCGCTGGTGATGGTGACATACAGATAACTTGTGGCATGGTGCCGGTACTCGGAAGTTGGCGTAGGAGTGTAGACGGCGGCGGGTGGATCGTCCTCATCGGTGCCGCTGAGCAGGCTGTAATTTTCTGGGCCGGATAATATATCACCGACAACTTGAACCGTGCCGATTGTTAGGGATTGGCGGTTTGTCGCCAGGGCGGCAGAATTTGAAAGACGCACGAAAGACGTCCAGAGCGTCAGAACCAAAATAAACAGTGTGCGAGGTGCCATGATGAATGCTATTCGCCCGGGCCAGTTGAGTGAAATACAACAAGTGATGCCAACCTCGGTCCGCGTTTTATATTCTCTACCCCTCGCCCCTGCGAGCAGCGCATTTGAAAAAAAAAAAACATCCGAAAAATTGTCCGCATCCTCACAAGATTTGTCCCTGATGCGGCACTGGTTATCGTGTCGACTCCAACACATAAAGAAAACCCGGCGACAACTCGCAGAGCGCAAGTTTGAACTCAAAAAGTTTCTTTTAGTTCCATAAATCCGTCATGCGTGTTTAATATATGAGAACGGTGTGACTCCTGAAAGCTGAAAGTGCCCCAACAATCCCGCCACGATATGTATGTAAATGTACAGCAAACGCCCGCCCTCAGTCACGGACGCATTATCGTAAAAGAGAAAAGCTCCACCTTTTCCCATTCATCCCTGGTCAGCTCCTCAAGTTCCACCCCGCCCTCCTCGTCCCTCAGGATTTTCCAACACTCCCATTCGTTCCTGAGATACTTCAATGTCGGACACGCAACTGCCACCTGCTCAGCCATCATGGTCGTGTCATCTAGCCGCCAGCTCCCGGCGCCGTCGAGGCAGAGCTGGGTGAGCTTGGAAAGTCCGGAAACAGCAGACACCAAATCTTGCTCCGTGATATTGTTGTACCCCCCACCCATACCTCCCTTTTTGTTTTTGGCAGGAAGACGCAGCGTCAGTCCTTCAAGCGAGTTCCCATTGCTGGCCACCAGGTCCTCCAGAACTTGGCTCGCAAACTGAAGGTCGCTCTCTCGCGTTCCAAAGCCGTTCAGGTAGATCTTGTTGCGATCCAGACTCAGGTCGAGCATCCTCATCTGCATGGGCAAGCCAGGGAATTCCTCACGGCGACGCAATAGCGGGCCCGCATCGACGTTTCTGCTACTTAGAAGCGCATCCCCCCGCAATGGAGGAAATGAGAGGGCGAGCTTTCTCGAGTGCGACTTGTGTTTGGCAAACTTGCAGAGAAGCCCGAGCATGCCTCCCCAGTATCTCGCCGCGCTGAGTAGACGCAGGTTTGGGCAGTTGGCGGGGTGGAACCATTCCAGGTCGTTAAAAAGGATTCCAGTGGTGTGTATATGCACCTCTTCAAGGTAGGTGAGCTCGGTGAGCCTCTGCAGGGAGGATTCATCCAAGGCATAGATTGAATGGCCTAGTTTCAGCGTTTTTAGTTGTAGAGGTTGGCCCCCTCCGCCCGCGTAGTCGAGACATAGCTGGTCAAAGAAGCCGAAGCACTGCCCCTCGCTCTGGGAAATCATTCGACCGATCACGTCTCTACGAGAGAGGGACAGTTCTAGTCCCCGAAGTTTTGGTGATTGGCAAAGAACTCGGCTGATCTGCCTTCGGTCGTGATAAAGGTCGTCATAGATGTCGTGGAGCGCGAGGTACGTGAGGTTGTGAAATGCAGAAAGATGCAGACGGTACGGTTTCATGGCATTCTCAAAAACCGAGAACCATCCCGGTTCCTCGTCCAAGAGCCAGTCCGTTATGTGATCCTCGGTCAAAGGGCAACGGTTGAGGCGGAGGTCCTTAACGCGGGGACAAGAAGCCCTGAGCACTTCAATAGTCTCTGTTTCCAGCATGCGACCGTCTGCCCAGACAAACGTGTCGAGAAGTGGCATTCGGTAAAGAATCTCTCGCGTCTTGTAGTTCAGACCCTCGCCTGCGTCGTCTGAATCGGCGTCGGATGGAATCAGGATCTTTGTGTGGCGCAAGTGCGGGTTCGCGGGCGAAATGCCGTCAAGTCGCTCAATCTTCCGGTAAAGGTAGCGTGTGAACTCGGAATTGAACAACCTGCTGGCCAAGCAGAGACTGTGCAGGAGCTGCTTGTTGTCGATCTGACGACCGATAACCGCCAGAGCGCCCCAGTCGCTCTCCAGTCGATCTCCGCTGGAGCGTAGCGCTGTGATGTTGTCTGTCATTTTTGCAGGAAATGGAATTGGAGGAGCAAATTAGTTGAAGAAAAGAGGAGAAAATGGCGGACGTGGGGTATTTATAATCGGTGAAACATTGGGATTTTGACTTTTTTGCTGCCTGTTGATTTCAAAACCTTGTCCAGAATAATTAATTTGCATCCACATTTACACGTGTGAGGGCTTGTTGCAGAGAAATTCGAATCTTGATGATTTGGCACACTATCCCAGAGTTTGTTGACTCCATGAGCCACGCCCCGCTGTTATGTGGTTCGGCGCCAGAACCGCAGTCAGAACGCCCTCTTATCTGCCAGGCCCGGGTCTGGAAGCCAAATCACCACAAAGATAGCTGTATAAATAGAGAAAAATGAATAGCAAATAACGCAAATCTCCCGGGAGTCTACAGTCTAAAACAAAGGAAATAAAACCCTTTCAACAACACACACCCCACTCACTCTCAAGCCGGCGCCTTCAGGACCTCCAACGACTCAGCCTTCCACACAGACCAGTCCGACGACACGGCAGGGTCTCCAAACGGCCTCAGCAAGGCGAACCGTACACTATTCAGTTCAAGTCAGCATTTTTATTAACCCCAGACCAAATCTAAGAGTGCAAGCAAGAAAGAAAGGAAGAAAGAAAAAACTTACTGATACTTCCCAACCCCAATCAACCCTTTACTGGTCCCACCGCTCCACAAAACAGAATTACTTCCCACCCCTCTCTTATCCCCTCCTCCGCCATAACTGTTCGTCCTGTGCACTTCCGTCGTCTTTCCAACCAGGGTTGCGGAACTCAGGTATCCCTCAGACTTCTCGGGCGGCCAGGCCCATTTGGACTCATCCCAGCCTTCCTCGAAAAAGTCCATGCGCAAGTACTTGGATCCCCAGATAATCTTGTAGTAAATTTCCATTTCTGTTACTCTCGTCTCTTCTAGTCCTGTCCCGGGCCAGGCGAACTCGAATCCCGTGTTGGGGTTGGGGTCGTACGGGATCGCTGCGGTGGGTGGTTCGAGGAACAGATCTTGGGCGGAGGATTTGAGGTCGAATGCGGCGCCAAAGTATGCGACGGCCAGTGACTCATTTGCTGAGGATGAAATGAGGATCCGGCCGTTGTAGAATGGCCAGAGCGTCTCGGAGGCCGGGGTGGGAGGGGAGAATGTGACTTTGACAGATTTGGATTGTCCTCCAGGGACGGTGACGGTCGTTCCAGTGTCGAAGCTGACGCCAGGGGAGAGGTCAATAACTTTGTTGGATATGTAATTTGCGATGGCCCCGGTAGGTGAGGTCCTTCCTTCAATCCCGAGTTGTTTGTCGTGGCTGAGCTGATAAGTAAGGGGCTCGGTGCCTCCGTTGACAATCACAATCTCGTGGTTGGGTTGAAAGTTTGCTGTATCATTGAGGGCCATGGGTGTTGCGCTGATCCTTGTTTGGGACTTGAGGACCGAGAGGGCATTGATGAGACCGGTCCCGACATGCATCACGGGGGCTGCGGCGTCTTTGGGGACTGGGTTGGGGTTTCGAGGATCTCCCTTGTGGGCTTCCATACCCCAGGGGACCGTCACGCCTGAGCCGCGTATCCTCTCGACAACCTGTTGAGCGATTTCGGGGCCATTCTTGGATCTGCCGCCGTATTTGCTGAGATAGAGCGCCGCTACACCGGCTACGTAAGGAGTGGCCATTGAGGTGCCGTTCAGGTTCATCCAGCCCGGCCAGACTTCATCGTAGTTTTCTGTCGCGCGCAGGAAAGAATATGCCCCAAAGATATCCCCTCCTGGGGCTGAAATGTCAGGTTTGACGAAAAGATCATTGGTGCCGCCCCATTCCGAGAAGACGTTGGCGATTCCGCCTCGAGGGTTTTTGGCTGCGAGAACAGGTTTATTGGTGTTATCGTTGTAGGTGACCTTGACAGTTCCCTCGGCATCCAACACTGACAAAAGAGCCTTCCCCGCCTCGTGCTCCAGAATTCCGTATGCCACGCGCGGGTCTTCCGAGATGGCAGGCTCGGACGGAAGATACAGGCTCTCCACGCCATCGCTGTAGAATAATGCATATCGTAGGTTGAGGGGGTAAAGGTTTCGGATTTTCTCTGCCAACCCACAGTTGCCCTGGGCAATCAAGAATACAGTGGTTGCTGGATCATGCTCGGTGGAAATGAGGGGGTTGCAGGCATCTCCAAGTGAGATCACGGGAGTCGGAATCCCCCAGAGGTCCATGTAGTCGGCCATCGAGTTCTTGGAAAGCCAAAACGGCTCATCAGTTGGGGTCCGTCGCACGGGTCCCTCGCCAATAGAAACATGGCCAATCGTGGTTGTTGTTGACTGGCCATCTCGAGTAGTGAGGGTGAATTCGACCGGATCTGCCGGTTTCACTGCACTCTCGATACTGCCAACACACAGTGTCTTGACGCTGCTGCAGAGCTCGTTGATGTAATTGGGGCCGTTGTAACCGTAATTTCCAGCCGCAACAACAATCACGACTCCACGCTCCACGAGTCTATCAGCCAGAATGTTAACCGGCGAGTTGGAAAAGGCGCCCGGCCCACCAACACTCATGCTAATAATGTCAGCCCCGTCGTTGAAAGCGCGTTTCCAAGCATTCATGATTGTGTCGTATTCGGGTTGCTCATGTCCCCGACCAAAGATTTTGTAGGCCAAGATGCTCGCCTCAGGTGCCACCCCAGTATACCAGTCATTCTTCCCGGCCAGAATGCCTACCACGTGCGTACCGTGGCCGGGTTCTAGGATGAGCTCGTCCCTGGGATCTTCATCTTCCTCGTAGCCGGGGTTGAAGTCATAACCGCCAATGATCTTGAATCCGGGACCAATGCCGCCGCCGAGAAGCTCGTGGTTGTAGAAGAATCCATCGTCCACCACGGCAACCTTGACCCCAGCACCAAGAATGCCCTCCTCGTGTAACTTGCTAACTCCCGTCATTCGATGCAGTGCGTCGGTGTATTTTCCAGCTTGGTAGATTGTGGAGCTGTTATTATTCTGGCGCTGCGAAACGATTCGGCCTCTTGCCTTGACATGACTGGAAGTCGTTGTTCCATTCACAACCAAAGGTGGTGGAGGTCGTGGAATCTTGTTGGACTTCCAAACGCCGTCGACTCCCGTGATCTGGGCGAGGGCGGCTTGGTCAAGAGCGGATTCCAAGACAAGGCCAGGGAAAAGGTCGTCCTTCCACTTTTCGATAATACGGAGAGAGCCAGAGGGATCCGCTTTGACCACGGCATCCGAGACAGCATCGACGGTTGAAGCGTCCTTGACACTCAGAATCCAGCGGACTCCAGAGTTATCAGAACCGGACGAGTTGTTGGATGAGGTGGCGGTGTCGCGATGGATGACGAGGGACCAGCAACTTCTGGCCCCTAAAGAAGCCCAGAGAGCGAGCTGGAACTTCATGGTAGTTGGGTCTCGGGCTAGAAAGACCAGAGGAAGGTGTAGACGATCAGATTGAGGAGCTGAAGTGTTAAGATTTGGAGATACTGAGAGGAAGCAAACCTGTGGCTTTATACCACTTCCTCGTCGCCGTCGTCATCCTAAACGTCGCCATGCAGGCATTACCAACAGGTTTGTTGGAATGAATGACTCGGCCCGATGAGAAGTGTGTTGCGGGCATCCTTTTTGCACCTTTTGCATTTTGCATCAAGTAAGAGGCCCTGGATGACAATCCCTCAATAAGCCAGATGCAGGTATCGTGGAATTAATAAAAACGCCACGTGCGTCCGTATTCCATGTAATTACTGTGTTAGTGCGGCGCTGTGATCATCTGGTTTGGGATGTGACTGGAAAGAGCATCGTGCATGACCAACGGTTGATCCTTCGATGCCCCAACCCGGGGGCTCGGGACCGGAGGAGTTGGCCGAATTCCGGCAACGGGGCTCTCTGACTTAAGGTCACAGGTAATAAAATGTTTGGAAAGGTCTTGGTGGAACGAATTGGGAAGTCATGGTTCCCTCCAGGGGAGAGGAGCTGCAGCCCGGAGCGGGCTCGCCGGTTTTGCGAGCGGAAGACAGGCACGTTCAACCGGACACGTTGGGAAGAAGAACAGAAAGAATAATTTTCTCTTGTTCCACGTTGGTTTCAGTAAACTTCCTGTCATCTGTTTTACCTAATGAAAGACCTACACACCCACACCTTGGACATCATATCCCTTGAGCAAGCCATCAGCCCGATATGCGGCCAACGCATTAAGGAAAGACTCCATTCCCTCGCTCCAACCACCGGCTCTACTTTTCTTCATCATGGCCGCGGGATCATGCGTCGACATGGCAGCCTCGCCCTCGGATGTGAGGTAGCCTGGTGTGCACCCAATCACGGTTGAATACCAGGCAGCGCGTCGCATGAACTCAACAGCCCATGCCTCCTCTGCTTCGACGGTCGGCTGTATGATCGCACGCTTCCCGTCGCCAATCTTGGCCTCTGCTTGAGCTACAATGTGTGCAATATGCTCGATGGCTACCTCCAAGGTGAGCACGAAATTGGCAGCCATTCCGAACTGCGAAATCGGCGCAAAGAAAAAGTTGGGGAAACCGTTGGAGATCACTCCGTGCAGCGTTGACGCAGCATTGTTCTTCCACTTTTCGTCCAGCGATAGACCACCTCGGCCGTAGACGGTTATCCCTGTTCGCGCGGGCGGGCTTCCATCGCCATATGCCGGCGAGCGATAGCCAGTGCTGAGAATGAGAACATCAAGAGGGTATTCTTTGCCAGCAACTACAAGGCCGCTATTGGTTGCCGAGTCAACGCCCTTTCCATCCGTATCAACAAGATTGACGTGTGGCAGGTTGAAAGCCTGAAGATACTCGTCGCTGAAGGTCGGCCGCTTGCACCAAGTCGGATACCAAGCCTTGAGTTTCGCCGCGGTCTCGGGGTCCCTGACAACCTCGTCAACACGCCGACGTACTCTCTCAGACCGAGGCGCATCGAGCTTTTGCAACCTCATCAGATGCTCGCCAATCTTTTCTGGCGTTGGTTCGACGATGGGATGACTGGGGGAGCCAATGATTGCCGAGTAAGCAGGCATTTCAGTCCAGCGATCTCCCACCAGGTTCTCTTGTCCCTCCTTGGCCCCGTCGGTCATGTAGGAATCGAGGTTCAACATGCGTTCGCGTTGCCAGCCCTTCCTAGCAGCAATCTTGGACTTCCTGTTCATGGTTAGTAGGTTGCCCTTGTGCCCTGGAGACCCATCAAAGAATGTTTGACTTACCATTCTTCAAGATCGGTTTGGCGTTGGTTTCTCTCATCGACTGCTGACGGTGTTCTTTGGAATACATAGAGTTCCTTTGCCCATTTTGCTACCTTTGGGACCATTTGGATCGCAGTTGCGCCCGTGCCGATCACCCCAACCCGCTTTCCTTCAAGGCCCGTGAGAGCGAGGTCATTGGGATTTCCACCAGTGACGGCATAGTCCCAGCGAGAGGTATGGAAAAGGGGCCCCGCGAAACCCTCCAGGCCGGGAATCTTTGGCACTTGAGGTATACTGAGAACGCCAGATGCAACCAAAAAGTATTGGGCATGAACGTTGAGCTGTCGGCTTTCTTCGTTCGGTCCGCGGCCTTCGGTGATGTCGATATTCCACCGTTGGGAATCCTCTTCCCACCGAGCAGTCTTGATGGTGGCCCTGAAGAAAGCTTTGTCGTACAGATTCCACTTTTTGGCGATTCGGTCAGCATGTTCGAGCAGCTCTGGGCCGTTCGAGTACTTGTGCTTTGGTACATAGCCCGTCTCCTCCAGCAATGGCATATAGGTGTAGCTCTCGACATCGCAGTGCAATCCTGGATAACGATTCCACCACCAAGTGCCACCGAAGCCACCAGCCGTGTCGATAATGCGCATGTCATCCGGACCTTTGACCAAGCCCGCTTCGATAAGCCGAACCGCGAGGAGCTGGCCACCGTATCCAGCACCGAGGATCACGAATTTGTAATTTCCCCCATCTTTGAGTGTCGGCTCCTTCGCGTTGAGTGCTGCGTGGTCGACCCAAGGATCATCTGCAAGAGCACGTACCCTTTCGTCGCCGGCTCCTGCTAGGGTAGTGTATTGACCGAGCCCGTCGGGTCTGAAACGCTTGGCCTTTTCTTCTTCATATTTCTGCTGGAGGCCGAAGAACTGGGTATCGCCAATGTCGCCCATGATGGAATGTCTGCGATTGATTTGTGTTTTGTCGGTGTCTGCTGGCAAAGATATGACCAAGCTGCGCCAACAGGTTGATCTTATACGTGTCACAGATACGAGGAGGGTTGTACAGCAGACTGCTCGTCAAGCTCAACTCTTCAACGCCCGCAACCATGACCCCGACGGGAAAGTGGAACTCCCAAGCGCTGGGCGATAAGACGGCAAGGTTTATAAGTGGCCATCTCAACAGTGCTTGCTTCGCTGTATGCCGATCATAGTCCAATCACAGTCGGTCAAAAGCGAAAGCGAACACGATAGGGTGTTCGTTTCCGGTAACTCGCATCCGCTGCTACCACGGAGTGGATATCAGCAGATATGGAGTCAAAATCCCTTTTCTCGGGAAATGCGGGACACCGGTATTAAAACATGGCCGAGTTGCTTGGATGAATGCAATAGGGGAGGGTTGCATCCATGTGTTTCCCCGCTTTTCCCTGAGCCGTGTGTGGGTATGTTGATCGACCCTTCGCGGGTCGGAGGCAGGTTGAAATGTAGTGATTCGGAAGTCATCAAGTGTCCATCTCACCTCACCCAGCCCAAGTTACAGCCAAGATGGTGCATGCAGTCAGCAGAAGTCTTGTTTTCACTTGCAGTAATAAGACTCGTTGGGGCTGTCATCCTGATAGAATTTAGCGGCGGGTCAACGGGAGGGCTAGGCAATCGGCCGCTACTGCGGCGTGGCCCCCTGTCTCTCCGACTCACTAGCATCGTAGCCAAGACGTATCGTGGTATGAGGCAAGTCTTATTTCCTAGCGAGGACAACGTGGGGTGGATAGTGGCGTTTATCGGAGAAGAAGTCGGTGTGGGAGCGCAGTTCACTTCGGGGATCAACCAGAGTCCGTCTGAATGTTGATCACCCGCTTCGTGTTCGTTACCGAACTCGGGTTTGGTTGGGAAGTTGGTTTTGGTGCAAACTGCATGATCCGAAGCGGCTTCAATATTACTGTCCGTGTTAGGTAAGTCATGTCTGCACATTGCATCTGCATGTTTGGAGATTGAGGGGTAGGTAGTAACCAATGCACTGCTGCGCAGACAGGACAGTGTTTGTGGATTGCTGAAAGCGATATATGTAGCACAACTCATAATACCTACCAACTTCAACCTTCCGCATTCTCAATATCAGTCATGAATCCAGCTTCGGTCCCCGATTTCGATGACCTGCCCAAGGTCGAAGGCCAACCTCAAGGATGCGCCTGGGGGGTTTTCGACAAGGATGGGCAAAAGGACCACTATGGCACTCTTAACTTTTTGACCCCCGAGATTGTGACTGCTGCTGCTAAGGAGGTCAAGGATGGAGTTTCCATTTCTCTCAAGTAGGTTATATATATATTCTTTAACAAACCTTCTTCTTCAACCTATATTCGTAACCAAAAAGGTCTCTGACTCCGGGGTAATTAAAAAACAAAAACAGCTGGCCCTTAAACGGCATCAAATTCCCGTTCCCACACCGCAAAGCCCCCGTGCACAAGGTCATCCCCCTCGACCCCGGCGCGACGGGGTACGGATTCGACGACGAAATCGAAATCAACACGCAGTTCAGCTCTCAGTGGGACAGCCTCTGCCATTTCACGGGCCCCAGCGGGGTGACGTACAACGGACACAAACCGACCAAGGAAGGGTTAGAGGCGGCCGCGTTTACTCACGAGAATGCCTTTCCTACTATTGATCACTGGCATTCCAGGGGCGGAGTGGTGGGGAGGGGAGTCCTGATTGATTATAAACGGTACGCCGAGGAAGTTAAAGGAGAGCAGTATCATCCATCCGACGGGTACAGAATCACGGTTGAGGACGTTGAGGCGGCGGCAAAGTGGCAGGGGGTCGAGTTTAGGTTGGGGGATGTGGTCTTGATCAGGACTGGATATACCGAGATGTTGGAGGCGCCGACTCCGGAAGACTTCGCCAAGTTTTCAAGGGGGACCTTGTCTGGTCTGCACGGGAGCTTGGAGACTGCGAGGTGGGCTTGGAATAGGAGATTTGCTGCTATGGCGTCGGATTCGCATGCTTTTGAGGCTTTCCCGCCTGTTGATGAGGGGACGGGGGAGGTTGTGGGTGTTGATGGTTTGGGTGAGTGTTTTTTTTCTTTACTCTCTTTTCTTTGTTCCTCTCTTTTCTTTTTTTTTTTTTTTTTTTTTTTTGTTTCCCACAATATTATTTTCGGGGCGGGTTGGAATGCTAACTTGGTGATCCGACGACAGTCTTGCACAAGTGGTTCCTGAACTATTTTGGCTTGCCGATTGGCGAGCTGTGGGATCTGAAGGCGCTTGGGGAGTATGCAAAGAAGACTGGGAGGTACAGCTTCTTGTTGACTTCGTCTCCCTTGAATCATCCTGGACTGGTTGCGTCTCCCCCTAATGCGATTGCAATCTTCTAGTGTATGTATGTACACCTGGGGGCCTGGGGACCTTGAAAAGGGTATTAGATGGTATGAAAAATTCACACAAATTCGTTTGGTCTGGACTTGCCGCTCCGATACAGTGACTCCAGGGCGTGATCTTTCCTTGTGCAAATATCTCCTGAAACCCTAGTAATAGTGCTTCCCATGAAAAGATGGCCCATGGTCTGAATTTCCAGCCATTTCATGGGATTCTGGTGGTTTCAAGAGCCAAAAGGCTCAAGAAAGATGAGAATTAATGCGGCTTTTTTTCTTTTTCTTTTTTTTTTCTTAAAAAAAAAAAAAAAAGGCTTGGACCCCTCAAAAAGCGCTCAAAAGAATTACCGGTACATCAACTGAGTGACTTCCACCAAAAAAAAAAAAAAAAAAAAAAAAAAAAAGAGAGAGAGAGAAAAAGAGAGAGAGAAAAAAAAAAAGAGAAAAAAAAGAGAAAAAAGGAAAGAAAGCCACTAATTATAAGGCCCGTCAAAATCTAAAAAAAAAAAAGTAAAGTATTAGCCCTTTCTTTAGAAAGATCGCACCCTCAGTGAAATTGAAACAGGGGCAGAAAGAGATTGTGGTGTTCGCTAGTTTAAACAGAAGTGTTTCCCTGGGCCGGTCCAGTTTGCAGAGCAATTCCTTCTTCTTCTTCTCCGTCCTCTTCCTCAGTCTCACCCTGCTCACCCAACGATTTCTTCGGCTTCCTCCTCATCTTTGATGTCGCCTTCCTCCCAACACCCATCACCGACGTGATGAGCGATCTCCTCCTGCGCTGATCAAGCCACCACGCCAAAAGGGACATGGCAACGGTAGGTATCGAAACGGCCACCCACACCCAGACGTGCTGCCCGCTCTCGTTGAGCTGTTGAAGATTCATTCCGAATATGGAGGTGGTGAACGACAAGGGAACAAAAAGAAAGGCGATGAAGGTGATCTTGGCCATCGACTCGGCCTGTTCGAGGCTCTTTTGCGCTTCGCGGACTACGGAGTCGTTGCTGAGGGCCGAGGCCGAGTCCTTGCACTGCGCTGAGATGGAGGATCCGCGGCGGATTAGTTTCTGGAATGTTCGGGTGAGGGAGGATGCGGATGCGGATGACTCGGGTGTCTCGAATGTATTATTGTCGGAGGAGGGAGGATCTGATGAGTTGGTGGTGGATGGTGACTGGTGTTCACGTTTTTGGAGGCTCAAGTTCCGGCAACGACTCGCACGCCACCACGAAGGGCCTCCTCCCCTGGCCTGAACGACCTCCAATACGTCATGGAGACGGTCAAGATGTCGGTCGATGAGTCTTTTGATGGTTTGTATCTCGACGATTCTGTTCCGAATCTCATCGCTCACTAGATCTAATTTTGTGGTAGTAGTATTTTCACCCGCCCAGTGCCGGAGCTTTTCGGCCATCAGGTTTAAGAACTGGTGTTCCGAAGCTGCGAAGAGGCGGAAAATCTCGTCCAGGGCGTAGAACGGGTCGGTTGCTGCGGTCCGTCTGTCTATTGTCGTGCCGAAATCAAGGGGCAGGAAGGACAGCGTCTGAATTAGGTCTCCATCGGTTGAGAGGAGGTTCAGGTTCTTCTGCTGTTGCTGACTTTGCGAGCTCGTGTTTTTGTTGTTGTTTCTCCTTTTCGAAGCCTCGGCGAGCCACTTGACGCTACTGTTACTGTAGTGAAGCGGTACCGGAAGGAATCTGGTCTGCGATGAATGCTGAGACTCGATCTGCCTCCAAGGGCCCCTGTGAGTTCTGCTCAAACTCGTGCCGCAATCTGTCCAGACGAGTATCGTCCAGAAATCCTTGTCCGGCAACAATCTGATTGAAACAGTCTGTTCGACGGAAAAGTGGTGTAGATCGTGCAATTCAAAGTCTCTGACCACCGAATCACAGAGGTTTAAGCGCCCACCATTGACATCCTCGACAAATGACTTCATGCCTTTACCAAAAGCAGCGCGGGCTGCTCCAAGGCCAATGCGACTTTCGTAGTTATCCCATTGGCCAATTGACGTAAAGGTTAGTTGTATAGTATCGGTACTTGTTATAGACAGCGGCGGAAAACAGTAGTTCTCGGCGGCGCTGAGTTGTGACATGTTGGAAAAGTGCTGATGGAGAAACTCATAGTCCACATTCAGCTTGTTTCCCAGCTGACACAGCCAATCTGGGGAGGGATACCCCCTAAGAAACGTGATTCTGTTTCCGGTTAGGCTACCCCAGTCCTCGACGAGGTCATCAAAGGATACCCAGGAGTGACGGCTAATCCGCTCATTTGGGGTACTGGTGGTGTTATTGCCAGGGTTGTTGTTGGAGTTGAGAAGATGTGTTACGACGAAACTTGGCGAGTCGGCTGTATTGGTCGTTGTCGGGGGGCCTGGAGGAGTTCGTCGGAGGAACTGGGCCAGTCCCCGATAGTGCTCGCCGGAGTAGAGTGTTTCGCAGGGAGAGCTCTCGGAAAAGACACCGATTCTGTTTTTGTAATGTTCAGGCGCTAGTAAAATCACAAATCAATGTCTGCACTGCATGCCATGTAAGTGGTTGATCGGAACTGATCAGTACTTGTTAAGCCAGAGCGTCTTGTTCCAACTCGACTCGTACTTGTAGATCCAAGTGAAAATCCGGTGGGCCTTGCCACTGGAATTTGTGGTCGGGCTGGTGGTCGCGAGGATGCTGGTAAGTTATCTTCTGCTGGAACACCTTCGGAAGGCACTCTGGCGGTATCAGGGGAGGATGAAGAGGGCGAAGCCATGCTACGAACGACAAGTGTACAGGAGGTGATACAAGGAGCAGAGCTTGGTTAGAATATCTTTGGAACCGAAGCACCTAAAGTTATGGAAAAGAAAAGGAACCCTTATGAATATGGCGGTCCGGGGGTCCTTTTACTTGCAATGAAGTATTGAATAGCCTCAGAGCCTCAGCTTCCATGCGCTATCGCGCATTGTGGCATTGCACGCGCTTGCAAGCCCTGCCGTGCCGTTCTCCAACCAGCCCTCCTTCCCACCCTCCTTCGCCTTTGTTGCCCAGGACGCCCCATCTCCACATTGTCTCACACCACAGGGGTTTGGGGTGAAACTCTGGCTTCAATGTCATCCAATAAATTGCCGCCAGATCCCGTGGTATGCATGATGCCTGGGATCTCCAGGCATACTGTGTACTCTGGTATGATGGGTAAAATAAATGATCTTGGCAGGTATTGCAGGGGTTAGCACAACCGTTTTTGTTGTGCAAGCTGTGCTAGAGTTGGCCCGTGCCAGGTACATAACAAGGGGTTTCGTTTGTTGCCGTAGCCACAGTGTGTCCTACTCCCCGTCTCCCTTTGGCTCGTCCTTCTTTTGTCCAAACATCAAATACTTGGTATGGCTCCCCGTAGCGACGACGCTCCCCCTTTTCCCATCCTTTGTCGTTACTCCCCTGCGAATCTCAAACCCCGTGAATCCCAGACTCTTCCCTGCCCTGCTCACCCAAGCCTCAATCTCCAACGTGTCCCCCGCCTTTGCCGTGCTGCAGTAGGAAACATGCATGTCGGTGCTGACGCCCGTCTTGTGTAGCCCTGTCGAAGCGATAGCCATGCCGCCTGCCCAATCGCACAAGGTTCCAGAAACTGCACCGTGCAGAATTCCCTTAGAATTGAGGTGGACCGGGAGGAGATCGAGGTGAGCAACGATGCGGCCATTGGCAGCTGATACAAGGCGGATGTCTGAGAGCAGGATATTGTAGATTGCCGAGTTTGGGCGGATGAGGTCCCATGTGTGTTGGACGTGAGCGAGGATTGAGGGGTCCGAGGAAGTGCCTGGAGGTGCGAGGGTGGTGGGGGTTGACATTTTTGGTGATCTGTAGGTTTTTAGTAGAGGGATGAAGATGGTGCAATTCTTCAGGTAGATTGCGGGGTTAGTGAGGTTTTTGATGTCGTGAAGCAGAGGTGATGTGTGGGATATTGTGGAGTTTGGATGGAAGACTGTCAGCGGCAAGTCCGGCAGGCCTGTGGAGCCCAACACTCTTCCTTTCTGCCAGCGCTCTTGCCTTGCCAGTCCGCCACTAATAGGTATGTACCTTACTATTTGAACCGAATTGCCATCTCCTTCACATTCGCTCCTGCATCAAATCGTTAGAGATAGGGTACCCAGATCTAAAGGGTCGCCTCCGGGGTTAATATCAGATCATGGTCGTCAACACTGATGCAGAACCCTAACCCTAGATGCCGCACACCTATCATGATGGGTAACAGCAACACGGGTGAAGCTTTTCGTCCGACATTGGGACACTGTGTTGGATGTGGTCAGCGGGGGCCGAGTCACAGCTGCAGATAGCATATATTGGACACATACGCAACCATCACACCGACAGGCTATCTATACCTTCCCCCACACCCCACGACGCCATGTTCTTGCGCGCCATTTCAGGGAAGTCCCGCCCAAATGTGGCCAACAGTTCAATCCAGTGGGCTTTCGTCTTCTTCTCTTGTACATTGATTCCTAACCGAGTATTCTTCGTTAACGCCATTCAAGAATTTGTGAAGGAGAACACTCCCCAAAATGGCTTTCACCGTACCCATCTGGTTCCTCAATGAGATCGAGCTCTACAAAACAGTCAAACCGTACCGTCTCGACTTTGAACCCGAGGATGATGACTTCCCCCGTACCAACGTCGAGCGGGTTGAAGTGCCAAACGTTCCCATCCTCGACATCAGGACCTATGGGAAGCAACTTCGATTCCCAGAGTGCGGCTTCAGCATCCTCCCAATGCCTTTGGAGTTGACAGTTCTTCCCTATGACGATGAGCAGTCCGTCATTGATCAGTATTACCCCTACCTGGAACGTGTTGCCCAGGATTTTAGCAGCTCTTTCAAGAAGGGAGCTAAAGCCGTGGCTCTTGACCACAAGGTAAGTCGTTAAGCATTCTCCAGATCACCAACAATAGCCCTCGACGGCCATGAGTCAAAGGTTAATACCGTATAGGTTCGGAAGCGCCATGCCGACTTTCCAGTCTCGACAGGCGAGAATTACACGCACCCTCAACCGGTCATGGTTGCTCATGTTGGTAAGAATATCACGCTTCTGTCGATCTGCTTATAACCACTTGGGGCTAATGGTGACCCACTGAATGACCATTTGCATCACAGACTGGACGCCCGAGAGCATTGGCAAGAAGCTCCGTGACAAGTTAGGTGATGAAAAGGCCGAGTCCATTCAGAAGGGACACTACCAATTCTGCCAGTAAGTCAATTTTGGTCTCCCAAAACGAAATCGCAGTGCAGCACTTGCTCCAGAGTCGCTGAATCTACTAACGATCCCAGCGCGTGGAAACCCATCATTGGCCCTCTCACTGAGTATCCGTTGGCAATGTGTGATTTCTCATCGGTTGACCCCGAGACGGACTACGAACTTTGCGATGATGTGCACATGAACCACGGAGTTGACGAAAACTACCTCGTCTACAACCGCCCGGGCCATAAGTGGTACTACATCAGCAATCAGGAACCCACTGAGATCTTGTTCTTTCGCGAATATGACAGCGAGATCGGCTTCAGATCTGGTCGGTTGTGAATCCACCATAATACCTGTACCTCCGAGCAACCACTGACTTTTTCGATCTTCTTTCAGGCACCCCTCACTGTGCAGTTCAGAATCCAATCCCTGTGGAGAACTCAACTCCCAGACAAAGCATCGAGGTGGAGATGGTCATTTACTGGGAGTGAAATGGGAGGTGATGTGACATTGATAGCAATACCAATATTGAATTTGCGTCTACATGTATCAGCTATCTATTCTTGACTAATCAGCCAATCTCCCATAGCATCACACTTTGTACAGCAGAATCTACCCAACAACGCCATACGTGTTGTAACGATAGGAGCAGCCGCTGTTGGCAAAGTCCAAGACCAAAGAGCCCTTCTCAAACTCGTGCCGAACTTGGGTTGGGCTTGTCTTCGGTTTGACTCCCAACCAGGGCCGGATCTTGTCTTGATTCAAGCCCAGTGCCCGATGAGTCGGGCGCGGATGGCTCATAGAGGAAGCAGGCTGGCAGATGGTCAGCCTTTATGTAGGGGGGTGGTAAAAATGGCCAGTAGTACATATATATATAGTACCTACCTCTTCAGGTTGTTTATCCATGTCTGTCTCGAGTTGACAAGTTAATACTCGTTGTTTGGTTGTTGTCTTGGATGCGGGTCAAAGGTACCTACTCCAGAGCGAACTGGGCACAGGTCAGAAGTCAGAAGGTACGAATATGGGAGGGAAATGTGAGCCAGGGGAATGGGTAATTTATAGTAATGGGGGTGTGTTTGCATGCATCAAGCAGGGATGCGTGGGTGGAAGACGTGGGACGACCAGCCAAGGTTGCGCTCATGCATGCTATAACGTCCGTGTGTTTTACTCGCACTGGAGCGGAGACTCAACATTGTTGCGAAACTCCTGGCAAATCGGGGCAAGCACCTTTCCACTCACCAGGCTCCTTCTTCCGCAACTGGACGCTGAAGAATTAGAGAATCTGGTGGCCACTCATTCCTTATCTCTTTCGTTGAGGAGCCCCGACTCGAAGCCGAATTCGACAAGGCACGCGACACATTGGCCATCAAGCAATCATCAGCACCCACCTTGCCGACGACGGAGAAGCGATCCCGGCCTTCAAGAAGTGGATCGGCCTCCTCGTTGGCAAGATCATTCAGCAGGACGCGGCGCTCTCGGGAGGTGGTGGCGATAATAATAATAATGAAACTCTCCCGATGGCATACAACGAGTACGCCATTGCGCTCATGCGCGCCAATAGGAAGGAAGAGGCTCTCAGGACGTGGGAGGTCACTTGCGAGATGATTGAGGAACGGGACGAACAGAGTCTGTCAGTATGGGATTGGAATAGGTTGATTTTCAATCTTTTCCGCCAAGGCAGGCAGAGCATGGCTTTCAAGGATTTCAGGAAAGATTCTACGGGGCCTTGGTTCTAACTGACTGACTGACGTCTCCCGTCGGTCTATATGCATGTACATGTATGTTAAATGAGAAAACAAAAATCAACTTGTTGAGCTGATAGTTACTGTAAAGTGGCTAACTAATCAACTTGAGAAACGCGGCTGATGGGTTTGTTTAACCAGATCCGGATATGTGACCACCCAGCCAGTCAGCCAGCCACAGGGAGACGTTAGTTCTGTATCATATTTTACGTCTATATAAAACCACCTTTAGGTACTCTTTAAATATATATATATATATATATAGTTATATGTTGCTGGCTATGGTTCTGGTTATGGTGCGTTGTATGCAAGGTAGCATACATTTGTCAGATAAAGACTCAAACTTGAAGTCCTGTGACATGTCTTCCCTCCCCGTTTTTTTTCCCCAAAGGAGAAAGCGTCTTGCCTGCGTCTGCTTTGACGATAGCTTTCTTTCTTTCTTTCTTTCTTTCTTTCTTCCTTTCTGGAAAAGAGGTGAAGTCATTGAGGCCTTGTTGGCAAGGCAGGCTGGCTGGCTTCCCTCTCTCTATTTATAGAGACCCAACTCCACCGTTCAGTCAGAAAGTACTAATCATCGCCTTATTCCTTTCCGCTCAACAAATCCACATCGAGAAGACGAAAACACACCATCTCGAAACTTTGCCAAAGAAGTGAACTCGAAAGCTGGCTTCAGTAACTAAAGAATATTGTGCGAATAGTATCTTTCACCAGTATTGAGGAAAAAGAGGGCTAGGTGCTCAAAGACTGAGATCAGGAATGCCAGGGAGAAAGCAATGAATCAAAGTTAAAGAAACTAGCAACTTAATACGTTCAAATCATTTTCCATGCCCACTCTACATAAGAAACCCCCTATCTACACGAGCATACATGCTTCCCCAAACTTGACACTCCTGGAACAGGGCACAGTGACGTGACATGTATCTAGATCAGATTCTCACCAGGCAACACGACCCAAGAACCCCCTCGGATACTTCCTCGCCACAAACTTCCTCGCCTCGTCCAACAACAAGATACCCACACCAAAAGCCATCGGCAGGAACCAATACTCAACCGGAACCTCCGCCGTCCCCAGCACAGTCTGCAGACTAGGGATATACAGCCAAAAGAAAGCCATGACAAGGGCAAACAGTATCGCAGGAAAGAGGTAATAATTCCTCGTGGCCTTGTTGAACAGCGGCGGGTGTTGAAATATGGACAGTCTCCGAGTTCTAACAGCGAGGAGATTGAACCATTGACTAGTTGGGAAAAAAAAGTCAGTATATCTCATCAACTTGGACAGAATGAAAGAGAAGAAGGCTTACATAACAACCAACGTAACGAAATAAATCGAACTAGCCTCGTTCAACTTTTGCGCATAAAACTCCGGACTTATCGTCTCAGGCAACTGCCCAAAAGAGAACCAAATCGTCGAAAAGGGTATCCCGTTTCTCTCGAGGTACCAATACGACATGGCAAACGAAGCGACGGTCTCAAACACGCCCACGAACCCGTAGCTCTGCACGATCAGCTTCCAGTCGACGAGTCTGTCAACTCCAGCCTTGCGAGGGGGACGGAGCAGGACGTCCGCTTCCGGCGCTTCATACGCCAGTGCCGTTGCCGCCAAGCAGTCCGTAAAGCAACTGTTATCCACACCATCAGCACACAAAATCAAAAATTCAGGGGTAAGCAAACAAAGCCCCCCCAAAAAGACTCACCAAATAATAATCATCAAAAACGAACTCAGAATCTGCGGCAACCCAAACCCAACATTCGTCATGATGGGCCAGAACTCGCTAAAGCTACCAGCAGGCAACAGATATGCAATAGTCTTTTTGAGGTTGTCGAACAGCACCCGGCCGAACCTTACCGCTTCCACCACGCTTGAGAACGACTCGAGAAGGACCATGTCGGCTGCTTCGACTGCTATGTCGCTTCCTCCTCCAATGGCAATGCCTATATCGGCTGCGCGCAGAGCCGGAGCGTCGTTGACTCCGTCACCAGTCATGCCTACCACGTGTCCCCTGGCCTGAAGTTCCCTGACGATGCGGAGTTTTTGTTCCGGTGTGGTGCGGGCAAAGACTACTTCGTTGTAGGAGGAGACTAGCGTGTCCCATTGGGTGGGGGAGAGGGTGGTGAGGTCGGTGCCTGCTAAGACGATTGAGGACGAGGAATCTGAAGATGAGTGACTAGAGGACGGGGTGGGCGTAGTTTCTTTCGGATCTCGGGAGAGGGCGGAAACACTGGCCACTAATTCGTTGGGATTGGTGATGATTCCGCATTCTCTTGCGATGGATTGGGCGGTGAGTGCAAAGTCGCCCGTGACCATGAAAATGCGGATGCCTGCAATCCTAAGAGTCTTGACCACCTCCGGAATTTCTGCTCGAGGTGGGTCCACAATGGCTACAAGCCCAACAAGGGTGAGACCGGACTTGGCTTGTTGGAGAACTTCCGTCTCGAACGTTGATGAGGAAGGGGAAGACTTGAAAGCCGTTCTGGAGATTGCCTTGTGAGCGAGGAGGATAACTCGGCGGCCTCGGGAGGACCATTCGTCTTTGATGGTGTTGATCTTTTCTCGAGCCGCTGCGTCTAGGGTCAGGGCAACTCCTGAGGTGCCTGTGTAGTTGGTGCATCTGTCGAGGAGGATCTCAGGGGCCCCTTTGATGGTCAAGAGCCTGAACAGCGGTCAGTGGACGGAGAATAATTGGCCGAGGCGAGTGACTGAACTCACATATCACTATGCTCAAAGATAGCCGCAGTACCGCCAGGAAGAGCCAGACTCAGGCCATCAGGGTGCGTAAACCCAAGAACTCTGACCATAAACTTGTTCTTGCTGTTGAAAGCAAGGTTGAACTTGGTAGCCCAGCACCGCTTAAGCTCAGCAACAGACCCAAGACTTTCCGCAAACCGAAGAACAGCTTGGTCAGTGGCATCTCCGTGAATCTTCCTGTCGGCAAGGAGCAAACGCTTGGTGGCCGCATCAAACTCTCCAGCATTGCAGAGCCCAGCAACACTCCTCAACTGGTCAAAGGCATTATTAGCCATCTCACCCGCGGTAGCCCGATTGGTAACGACAACGTCGCGAGCTTTGTCGGCTGTAAATGTCTGACAACCGATGGCGCAGTCAGTCACAATCATCTTGTTCTCCGTCAAGGTGCCAGTCTTGTCGGAGCAAATGACCGAAACGGAACCAAGAGTCTCGACGGTCTTGAGGGACTTGCAGAGGACCTTGTTCTTCCGCATCATGTTGGCGCTGATGGTGAGGCTGGCAGTCAGTGCTACGGGTAGACCTTCCGGGATGAAGGCCACGGCAACTGAGACGCAGGCGACGATCAAGTTTGGGACATTGATCCAGTCGGGGTGAGTTTTCCGTAGCCAGGCAGCCCTAGAGTGCTGTTAGCCAAGCCTCACAAGAATGCCGGTTGCCTTTAGAGCACTTACCAGAGGATAACGACCAGGATGATCATGGCAACCATGATACTGCAAATCACGTAGACAAAGTTGAGAACCTCACGCTCAAGGGGCGTCAACCCCTTCTTGGGCTCATTGGTCAACTTGGCGATGCGGCCAAAAACAGTACGGTTGCCGGTGGAAACAACGACACTCGTGCAGGTACCCGAGGAGCAATGAGTACCCTGCAGACCAATATTCTTGGTCTCGAGGTAGTTGTTATCAGTGGCATTGACAGTGGCGGCCAGGGGGACAGATTCGCCTGTCAAACCCAACGGTCAGCACATATCCTGTGGAAGCCATTTGCTATCCTTAGACTCACCAGTAAGAATCGACCGATCAAACTTGGCATCAGACGACACCTGTACAAACCTCACATCCGCCGGCAGCTTGTTACCCGCCTTGATGAGCAGTATATCTCCGGGAACGATATCAGCAGCCATGGTCGACACCTGCACGCCGTCTCGGATGAGAAGACATTCCTCGGGTATCATGTTCTTGATCGACGCCATGACTCTGGACGAAGACCAGTCCTGCCACATGTTGAAGGCAGCCTGGATGAAGAAAACGGCAAGCAAGACAATGGCCAGAGCCAAGTTGGCCGACTGAGGAGGTTGGCCCAGGGGCTTCCACGCAACGAATACTAGGATTGAACCGACGAGAAGCACCGAGCCAAAGCCCTTGAAGAAGTATCCGAATATCTGCTTAAAACGATGGCTTTCCGGAGGGGAAGGCGTGTTCCTGCCATACTCGATCATCCTGCGCTTGATCTGTTCTTGGGAGAGACCTTGGTCAGGGGATGTAGAGAGGCGACGGGCTACATCGTCGGCAGAGATGGTGTGCCATTCGAGGTCGGCGAGGTCTTGACAAGAGGAAGGTCAGCACCAACAAAGGGATCACAGTGCAAGAAGGAAAGGCGCCATACCAGTTGCAGCAGCCTTCTGAGTCTTCTTGGCGAGCTCGCTCTTGCGGTTGTGTTCCTCAATGTCAATGGAGAGTGTCCGGTACTGAATAGGCAGGGCAGCCGATGGATCAATCCCTCCGCCCGCATTGGAACGGATACTGCGAATGGACATTGAGCCATGAGACCGGGTGCGCTGCAAAGCCAACCCTCTCGACTGCTGGGTGGATTGTCCAGTCTCGACATCGGCGTCTCGCCAGCGAATGCGGTCGGGGGCCCGGGGCTTTTCTTCTGGTTCAACCATCTTGTCTGATGCTTAACAGAGTAAATGTTGGAAGCAGAGGATGCAAAGAAGGAGGACAAGATAGCAAGCGAAGGCAGAATGTACCAAGCCCACGAAAATAATGGGAAGCACAGCAGCTTTATGAGGACCACCAGCATGAAGGGGGCACTGCTGGCCGGCTTCCCACAAAGCCAATAGGTAAGTCATGAGGCAAAGTACGTACTGCCCATGGTTTAGGAAGCACGCGCTCCCGTCGTCATCGTCGCTGCTGCGGCCGCCGCATCCAACATCGTGTTGGATGCGTCGACAGCGACCTGTTCAATACATTTACGCAACCAAAACTCCAAGGGCGCTGAACGTATTCGCTCAAGTACCCATCCGTACAGTACCACAGAAAGAAAGAAAAAAATGAAATTGCCTGCCGCAGCAAAAAAAAAAAACTGGACAAAGTTCATTACAAGGGATGGGAGGGAGCAGCAGCAGCAGCAACGGTCCTCGGGGTGGAGAAGATGGGTTTATTTCCGATGCTAAGCTTGGAAGAAAAACTCTAAATCCACACAAAACTTGACTGATCAAACCGCAAACAGCAAGATCCCAAAAATCATCATCCGACGCGAAGCGCTATCCGAGAGCAGGGAAAAAAGAGCACCATGGCTTCTCACTTTTGAACCGCTCAGGGCCCTAAAAAAAAAAAAAAGGTGTAACGCCCCTACCAAAAGAGACGGGGATGAATCCGTACGGGTATTAGTGGCAGTGAGTGAAACCCCGAGTCACACTCACCACAGCTCAGTTTTGTTTGTCTACAACTAACAAATGTCAGGTATATAGCTCATACCTTGCCAAACAAAAAATCCATGTCCTCTCGATACCAGGAACACGGTCGGGTCGGGTCGAATCAAGCTTTTTTTTTTTTGGTTGTCGGGGATTTAATGCAAGGAGCTTGGGCCTCCTTTGACCGAGGAAGCTCTGATTCATTTTGCACAGCCTCACTCCTTTGATTGGATCGATCCAAAGCTGAGAAGGAGAGAAAAAAAAGGGGGGGGGGGTCCTGTCCTTTGTCTGCAACCAGGGAGAGAGAGAGAGAGAGAGAGAGACTGACTGTCTTTGAGCCATTGCTTGCAATGCGGGTTTCCAGATCTGGCAAATCCAGCGATTCACTCACATCCAATTCCGACCTGCAGGAGACGGACGACACCCCGCGGATGGAGAGGGGAGAGGGAGGAGAGGAGAGGAGGCCTCCTGCTTACATGCCTACCCTCAACCGTCTTCAAGCAAGATTAAGATCGCTCAAATTGATTACGTCTTTTTTGTGCATCCGCAGGCCTGTTTGCAGTCCATCTGGAGCTTAATATGTGTAGAACGTTCAGCCAGTCTATCCATCTATTTCACTCTCAATGTTATGAAACGGAAGAAAACCCCCATGCACTACCTAATAAGTGGAAGGCCTCATCATCTCTCGCTCAAGCGCTGATTTTACGTCAGTTACATAAGTGGAATTTATTCTTCAACAGAAAGAAAGATATGCCAAGACTAAAACTTCCCAAGAGAGAAAAAAAAAAAAGGGGGGGGGGACGAAAGACAAGAATGTTTACTTCCACATCTTGGCACAGAACTTTCAAGAAAACATTGGCACAGCAACCCCCAGACAGATTCCATCCGATCTACATTTTACCTACAGCATTGAACAGATTCACATTCCAGCTATTCGTTTTTTCCTAATAAGCTCTTCTGATTGTGCTGGGAACTAGTTGATATCCCCAGATATCCGATCAAAGGACCAAACTAAAAAGACAAACCGGAGCCGCAAGCTTGACAAGACCGTCCGTGAAAAGAAATAAATAAACCCGGAACAAAAAAGAAAAAGATGGGATATGAACTGCCCATCCCGCTGTCACGCATGAATCGCAAATACGAGATGGGACCATGTGAAGAGGGGGGAGGGGAGGGGGAGACAGAAAACATGTTAGGCCAAAAAAGATTAATGTTTCCCTTCAACGTGTGCATGACTTTTTTGTTCCATGAAATACATTGCCAGTAATTCACTGCGTGTCCCCTTCCCATGCATGACCTCGATCCCTGGAGTTGTTCAACTCTCCTCTCAGCTTGTCGCCCAAGCCAAACTCCGCAAACAAACCAAAAAAATCCATACTTGGTCATAAATCCCTTCTAAAGAAACCGAAAAAGAGAAAAGTCCTTCATACCTCAGCGCATCAAAACAAACCAATACACAAGATATAAACTCTCAAGAGTTGCGCTATGACCAAAGAAAACTTGCTGGAAATGCACGTGGTGAAAAGCACTACTGTAATGTCGTGCTGGGTATCAATTTTTCGAGGCTGATCCACGAAGTAGGACTCAGATTCGAGGGTAACCTAGGCCTAAGAATTGCTAAAACCGTTTGCTCCGGATGATCCAGCATCGCGGGGCTGATCGCTTTCGGCGGTCCCATTCAAGGAAGTGTTTCCAATAGTTGTGTCCTGAGGGGGCAGAGCTGTGATTGTGCTGGACTCGGGGCTCGAAGGAACCTCACCAGTTGCTTGGGCAACACGCGAAGCAACGCGCGAAGCCAGTCCTTGAGATAAGCCAGATCCTGCAGCATTATGATCTGGCAAGTCGTCATCCAGTTCGAGCTCAACCCCATTACCCTGGGCCCCAAGATGATGAAGTGGCGGTGGTGGCGGCACCAGTGCTAGGGGCGCATCCTGTACTTGCACAGGTTGTGCTGGGAACGAATGAAGGCCAACAACATTGGCCCAGGTATTGACCGGTAGGTGATGTTGGAATGCTGGTATTGGCGGGACGGCAGGTATGGCTCCAGGGGCGAGGGCGTTGATTCCAGCATTTGGAGCATCAATCATCATTTCGGTGGCTTCGTCAAGACCGTCGTCATCATCCACCAGATCTGCCTCAGTATCATCAAGATTGATGTCCCCGTTTTGGAGTTGGCCAACCTGGGCATTCAAGGTAGCTCCTGCCAGCGCAGTGGCATTGGCGTCCGCAGTCGTGGGGTCGGTGATGCGTAGATCTGCAAAGTTCCGCTGCTCGTTATTCAGATGTCTGCGAAGACTAGCCACACCTTGACCCGAGAATACGCAGAATACAGAACGTTGATGCTCGGTGAATTCTGGAAATGATGGTTAGAAAATGCATTCGGCGAAGAACAGGTGGGTATTACAAACCTTGTGGTGCATCTCGAGAAAATTGTTCAAGATCGCTTCGTAAGAAAGCTGGTACGCCCGTGAGACTCAGGTGGGTAAGCCGGGGGCAGCAGTTGAGAAGTTGAATGATGCTCTAGGCGACAAGAGTTAGCATCAAATTGGAAGATTCAGGGATTGGGATAATGGTACCCTTAGAGTCAGATTCAAGCAGTAGCTGAGATGAACTCTCTCCAGGCTGCTGTGATGATTGCTGTGATACTCGCCAGGAATTGGATTCCCATAAGCATCTTTGCGCAGCCTCGACCTTTGGTTCGCCTTGGCCAAGGCAATGACACTCCTATCCGTGATATTGGAGCATTTGACCAGACCGATTCGCTTCAACTTTGGGAGTGTGGCCAGCCTAGTGACAGACTCGTCCGTGAGGTGGGTGCAGCAGCCCAAATCAATATAGCGGATCCGGTTACATAATGTGACAAGGCGTTTCACCGCATCGTCTGTGATGTGAGTGCAGTGGCCCAAGTGCAGGAAGTGAAGATTTTTGCCCAGGCGCGAGATGGAGTAGACGGCAGCATCTGTGAGATTCCTGCACTTCGCAAAGACCAGGTTGCGAAGGCGCGGCGCGATATCAATGATTTTCTCCACGGCGCGGTCCGTCAATCTTGCGCAGGATGTCAAGTCCAAGATGCGCAGGTGCTCGTAGGTCTTGTCAGGTAATGAGAGGAAGGCAGAGTCATCAATGAGCTCACAATTGGCTAGACGAAGCTCACGGAGTGCCTGGCCATTCTCGACGAGTGCCGTGACTGGTTCGTTGCCAATGAGGCGGCATTGGTGCAGATCGATCTCGAGGATGTTGGGGCAGTGGTTCGCAAACGCCAGAACGGCTTCGTCGTTGACTTGGCTGCAGTCGTTCAACTTGAGCTGTGTGGAAAGCAATGTTAGAGCTCGCCTTCATGGTGACATTACATTGGCAGGTAGGTGGTGATACGTACCCTCTTGAGAAAGCGACAGCTCTTGGCTAGATTGATCAAGCTCTCGTTGGATACCTTGCCGCAGCCCGTGACGTTGAGGCCCTGGAGCCGCTTGCACTGTTCGGCAATTGCATACATGGAAGCCTCCGTGATTTGGTCATCGTTGGAGATGTCGAGTGCCAGAAGGTGGGAATTGTTCATGACTAGCGGGATGAGACCGGAGTCCGTGAGGTTCTTGCAGTTCGTGAGTGTCAGGCGCTCAACCCGGTTGCAGGATGCAAGTGGCACGACGCTGCCATCATTGACAGATTCGTGCAACGAAGCCAGGTTCAGGCGCTTAATGAAGTCACGGTAGTGAAAGTAAGGATTCTCAACACTGAGGGTGCGGCAGATTAGGTTATGCTTTTCCCAAGATATGCACGATGGCCGATGCCAGAGAATGTCGACGGCATTGCGAGACCAGCGTTTGCATGTCAACATGACGTGGAGGACATCGGATAAGCTGCTAAGCTTGGAGAATATGGCAATCAAGATTTCGTTCGGTAGTCGATTGACCGGCGGGACGCACTCATCGTCCACCACCTGCATATCTTGAAGGTTGGGCACGCCGAGAGATGACTCGGAGTCGTTGGTATTCAGAAAAAAATCCGACTCCTCATTGTCGGGAGGCGCTGGGGAGCTGGTTGATGAAGTCGAGCGGGAGTCTTCCGGTGCGCGACGCCGTGCTTCGGTCTCGAGTTCGGCGTCATCGGGTTGAGCGAGCATGGCAAATCGCCCGCGACTCTCGTCCCCGCCAGCATCGCCGTTAGCGATGATGTCGAGGGAAGCGCGTTGTCTCATTGTTATTGTTGCTGCTGTAATGAACCCCCGCAGCGCAGAGTTAGCTGTCGTGCAAAAAGTGAAATGTAGAGTCTCGCGGTTGGACAGCGGAAGTCGGAAAAGGAATGGGTGTTGTTGGTGACGAAGGAAGCGACCTGACGGGAAATGTGGAGGTGCCCAGAGTGGTGTTGGCGCCGACACCCGTCAATTGTCATCCACTGTATGGTTCAATGTGGGGGGTAGGCTGAGAGGGGCTCGAACCCAAAATAGCCTTGGGGGGTTTGTCGGGTTGGCTAGTTGGGAGGCAGAGGCTAGGATCAGAAACCTCTTCCAAGTTGGTGAAGGAAGGCGAATGAAAGTTTTTCCGACCAGGAGACGGCGCTGGGGACCAGAGAGGAAACCGCAGACGGGAGGCGGGAGACGAGAGGGATGAGGTAATCACAACTCCGTGTTTAGGAGAAAGAGGAAGAGGAAGTGGAAGGGTGGACGGCAGATGGAGAAGCAAGCAAGCAGGGAAGATCAGGTGGAAGGGAAAGATGGGAAAGAGTTTTCTCTCCTGGTTTTTGTGTGTCGCAATGCGTCCACTCAGCAGGATGGTCAACGAAGCAGTAGGTAACCGATTAGCAACAGCAATCTGTAATTAACAATGCTGGGGAGTGCGATTGTTTCGAAACCTGGTTGCT
This sequence comes from Cladorrhinum sp. PSN332, assembly GCA_033297175.1. Lineage (NCBI taxonomy): Eukaryota > Fungi > Ascomycota > Sordariomycetes > Sordariales > Podosporaceae > Cladorrhinum > Cladorrhinum sp. PSN332. Next base: position 28,276 of record MU858913.1, read on the forward strand.
GCTGGCTTGGGAAGTATGTGAACACGACAAGACGGGGCAAAAATGGTGGGGTCGGTCTCTCTTCTTGATGTCCCTGAGCGCTGCTCGCGGCTGGGCTTGTGTGGACTTTGCTTGATCACGCCTGCAGGTCACCGGCCTTTTCTTGCCCAGGGATGAAGTCAGTCCTTTCTGCGGTCGCAATGACTCAAAATTGACCAAACTCTGCGAATGCGATGCGATGCTGTGGAATTGCAACTGCGGCAGCTGCAGCAATAAATGCAGCAAATGCATCAGAGTGGAGGTGCGAGTGTGTGGCATCGCTATCTATTCGACAGCCCGCCGGCGCCGCTTGGGCAGCACGCATTGTCCCTGAACACCTCACCCAACAGCATCCGTCTGCGGCAAGAATGGCATGGCAGACTGGCATACTGGCATACTGGCATACTGGCATACTGGCAGATTGGCTGGGGAGGTTGGTTGGCAGGTGGACTAGATAAATCTGTCAGTCATTTTCCCAGGCCATCCTGTCTCGGACATCAAAAAACCCATGATGATTTTGCTAGGCCTTTCACGATCTGGCTGGAGATACTCCGTACTCCAATCTTATCGCCGGTCTGGGCAACCCCGCCATTTGAGACTGCCAGTCACCCAGTCTAGGACTCTTGGTGAGTTGGAGGGGTCCTACTTGGGATGGGCTCTGGTGGCAAGCTGCAAGGCTGCCTTTCATGAGTTCATGCCCTCACGGCCCTGTTCCTCCAACTTCAAAGGGCTCTTGGTACAGTCCAACTCCAACGCCACTGACCGCCTTCTCCCAGTTTGACTGCGTGTACAACATGTGCATGTATCTTCCGGATCCGGTCATTCGGATAATCGGGTGTCTTTGGTGGAAGCGTGGCAGCGAGGGGGTGGTCGCCTGTTGGTCTCACAGAGCAACAACCCTGAAATGAAACCAGCCATTTGGATTGCTGCTCCGTATGGCAACAATGTTTGACCACGCTCAGGCCCTTCTTTCCAAACCTGCAAGATTCCTTCTTTATGGACCAACTCTGATCTGATCTCTCGGTATGCAAGGCTATTCGTCCATGACGTGCACATTTGGGCGCTTAATCCAACCGACACGCGACCAGTGAGAACGTCAGACGCAAAGTGACAGGTCAATCCGAACGGCACGACCTCACCTGAGGAGCATTGGCAGGAGGCATGGATGCCACGTGCCGTCCCCCTGAAGGTCGAAGCTCAGAAGACTGCAGAGATACTCCCGTTTGACAGAGAGCAATTACCTGGTATCAAAATAGATCCCTGGCGCAGCTGACCTCAACAAGCTGCACGATGATGTTCTTTTTTGAGTTTTGAAGGAAGGATGATGGAAGGAAGGATGATGGATTTTGGAAAGATCGATCTTGGCTCGTCCCAAACTGGGGACTTTGGAATTGTGGTGCAGTGACTTGAAAAAAAACGGCGCCATGGTTGGATCGGCTGATTTTCGGTAGGACCGCATATCCTTGTCAGATGACGAAATAGCCAAATTGACTTTCGGGTTCCAGGTTGAGCTCCAAAAGCCGAACACCACCACCATCCCAAGGACGAATTACACTACAGACACACTACCAGTAGGCCCTCGTGTTCTAGGTCGGGACAGGCGTTAGATACCGCAGCACAGAGACGCAGATCGACCTTGCGGGATCCTGAGGAGAGTCTGAGAGAAAAGAGGCTAAATTTCGTTCAAAATGATGCGGCAACCAATACTCCGGCAGATTGTCCGGCCTCCAACAGCAACGCCTGGCGCATTCCGGTCCCATGTCACTCGCCGCGCATTCCGGTCCCAGGGCTCGGCCGGGGGCAATTCCAAGCCATTAGACACTCTCAATATTCACCGAATAAACCAGGAGTCGCAGGATTACCACCGCAACCGCCGCATCTTTCTCTGGAGTGGTGTCATCGCCGGTGTTGTGTCGTTTGGCTATACCGGATACAAGCTCGTACAGGAGCTCAAGAAGAAACCCATCAAGCTCGACTCCAGCCTGCCTTCATCAGACCCTCTTTCAGCACCCGGAGCCGCTGATCGCAAGGTAGTACTACACGATGAGGAGGGGCGCGAGATTGTGCCTACGGGCAACAGTACTGTGCCAACGTTCCCTCGCACCATTGACCTCCCGTCATACACCTCTCCTCTCTCGACCGAGCCCGTCAGCCCTGGCGTAACGTCGTCTGTCCCACCTACGACAGAGTACACTCTCGTGGGTCTTGGACTGAGGACTGTGACCTTTATCGGTATTCAGGTCTATGTTGTTGGGTACTATGTCGCCACGTCGGATATTGCGCCGCTGCAGAGCGCCTTGATCAAGAAGGTCAACCCGATTGCTACCACTCTTGTCCCCGGTGAGCGAGACGAGCTGCGGGCTGAGCTTCTCGACCCCGAGCAGAGCGGACAGGTATGGGATGAGCTGTTGGCAAAGGGCATCCCTGCCCGCTCGGCCTTCCGTGTGATACCTGTTCGGGACACCGATTTCCACCACCTGAGGGATGGCTTCGTTCGCGCTATTCAGGATCGTACCAAGCAGCATGCGAACGATGACAGCTTTGGCGAGGCCATGCGTCAGTTCAGGGCTGTATTCAACCGTGGATCTGTCCCCAAGAGGAAGGAATTGTTGCTCGTGCGCGATGAGACAGGAAAGCTGAGCATCGCCTATGACGGGACCAAGGGCAAGAAGACTGACAGGCAATTGGTTGGTGTCGTTGAGGATGAGCGGGTCTCCAGAGCTTTGTGGTTGAATTACCTCGGCGGCAAGGTCGTCGCCAGCGAGCCTGCTCGAAAGAGCATCGTTGAGGGTATCATGGAGTTTGTTGAGAGACCTATTGGCACAGTCGCTGCACAGGTTGTTCCTGTGGTGAGGATCTAGAAATAGGCTCCTCACCAGGTGTAGAAAGAACATATGTACGATAAAAGAAACATCTATAAACTCCAATTGAGCAAGACGACTTGTTTCGACTTGTGTGTTATCTACTAAATCGTTGGCCGGCTTGAATGAAAAGAGTCTTGTAACCATCCGCTTGATCCCGCTAAATGTACAAAAAACGGCCCAAAAACCTTGCTGGTTGGGTATCTAATTTCACCCCTCCCCCTCTCTCTCTCCTTTCTCTCAATATTTAATTAGATAGCGCCAGCCTCCTTGAGCAGCTCCTCAATCTTCTTTCCGTTCTTCCCGCTCTTGACGACGGCCTCGAGGTCCGAGTTGCCGCCGATATGGACCTTGTTGATGAAGATGTTGGGCACGGTGCGCTGGCCCGTCAGCTTCTGGAGCGCATTCTGGAGGTCGTCGCCGTCGTCGACCTGGTTGAGCTCGATGGCCTTGTACTTTGCGTCGTAGCCGTCGAGGATCCGCTTCGCGTTGTTGCAGTAGGGGCAGTATGACTTGCTGAAGACGACTATACCATGCGTTAGGTTTGGGTGCTGCAGGATTGTAGTGCATAATGCGCGGTGCGCGGGGGGTGGTAATCCTTGGGGGCGGGAAAATGTGATAGGGTAAGTTAATACACACCGACAGCGTTCTCGTCAATCAGTTGCTGGGCCTTCTTTTGTGCGGCGTCGGACATTGTGGAAGGTGTGGTTGAGAAAAGTCTTCGGAAGATGAAGGACATAGAAAAAGAAGAAAGAGAAAATTGCGGGGTTGTTTTAAGAGGTTTATATATATATAAAAAGGAGGGGAAGGGAAAAAAAGGAGGGGTTTGGTTTATAAGGCTGGTTGTGGACGGCTGAGACCTGACTGAACGGAATTGAACTGAACTGACTAGCAACGAGACGGCAAAAAAGTGATGACGCGAGACGGGTATTTGGAATTTGTGGTTTTGGGCGAAACAAGCAACCTGGAAGGTGTGGATTGTACAGCATGGAAATGGATGGCGACATTTGTTGATTTGTCAACCACTTCTCTACGTATCTCTACCTAAATAGATTGCCAGGCTCTTTTCCCTGTATGCTTTAAAAATAACAAGAGCGCGTTGTAATAGTGCCCTTCTCTTCTGCCATCGTCCGAGGAGTGTTCCAAACTGTTCTCTTTGTAATTCAGCAATATGAAACTTCTTTGTGGTCGAGTTTGAATTTCCACAAGCCAAAAAAAGCCGCTTGAAGATTGGACCCCTGACTGCAACTCCGCCTTCGTTCGGTTTTAAGATGTGCGCGTTGCCAATTTTGGCACGCGAAAAACGCCAATGACGCAAATGGACCGTGCTTTTCGCGATGAATTTGGACCCCTGTTCGGAGGAAAATAGGACTTCAGATCGAAGTTGGAACTTCCACCTTTCAAGAAGCCAAGCGTTAGAAATGATTCACACATTGGTCATTGTCTTTTAGATGGCCAATTGAAGACCCGAGACAGTCTCACGAGGATAACTAAATCCAGTGATACACAAAATACCACAAGAGTCCACTCTCGACACCAAGCATCCAACCAGACATGTCCTTGACACCGAAATCTTCGCGAGTCGTCATGAAGTCAGAAGATACCTATCCTCGGGGGGAAGCCTGAAAAGCCATTCAGGCCTCCTTGCACTCGTCTGCTCGTTTGCGCACTCAGAACTAGCTGAGCAAGCAGTCAGCATTTAAAACCAAGGCATTTATTTCTGCCGTGGCTCGACCCATTGCCGCCTAGGCATTCCGGATGTTCTGCACTGTCATCGACCCACGGATGCCTGCATCAGCCAAGCATAGAAGCGGATCCAGATTGTGGCATCATGATGAGGCTATTCGCAAGACCCAATTCCTGTTACAGAATGGTAGGATTCTAGTGAACTGTGACCATACACAACACGGGAAACAACCCCACGCTCATCACTTGGGGGTTAACAAAGGAGGCGACTGAGTGTGACCAGTCCGCACTAGTGCAAGGCAAGTAATGCCCCGAGATGATCGCTCCCGCCTGTTTGCCATTCGAAATCGTGGTGGTCTCTCAACCAGTCGGCCTGTCGGGCTGAGGAGAGCCGGGGTCAACGGCGCAACGATTCTATGGCGATCTACCCGGAGCCGAAGTGATCAGTGTACGGAGTACACTTACTACACTTCGCAGAGATGGGCGGTGGGGCGGTAGATGAAATGTCGGGCAGCGAGATCATCACAGGTTTCCAGGTTGCGAGGCTACCAGTCCTAGTCCCAATGCGCCACCGACTGTCCGCCTTGTCTGGCTGTCGAGGTTCTAATTTCCATTTGCTGGATTTCACAAAGGTTTAGTGCAACGGGTGTGTGCATCGATACGAGTGTGTTTGAGGGAAGACGAGCATGCGAGGTCATTCCGAGGACGAATGGAGAGAAAAAGGCGATTCAATGACTACTGCAAACTTGAAAGTGGTGCGGAAAGGTGGGGTCCATCGGTCCTAGGCCGCTCTTGTCCACAGCCAAAGCGGGGTTCCAATCTTTTTAGTGAGCAGACCGCCGGGTTCTCCAGAAAAGTGAAATTTGTAGCCTGGACCCCTGCAGCCTTTTTCTGGCAACCCGTCAACCGTACCGAAGCTGGGACTTGATCGTCCCGTCCCCCCATTTTCTGTGAACCTACCAACGCAACGGGAGCGTGTTCATCGGATGGCCCTGTGACAGGACAACAAAGTGTAACGAAAAAAAAACCAACACCTCACTCGACACCGCCCAAATTCCGCGATCGTCTGCGCATTGCCACCTTCGCGCACCCTCGCACTCTGTTTTGGGCTTTGGGTTTCTGGCGGTTGTCGTTGTCTGCAACAAGGGACAACACACCCACTTGGGTCTCTCCACTCCCGTCAAGGCGACAGCTGCATCTGCGCTGCCGCAGCCTCAAGACCCCAACCCATTGGTCTGCTCCAGTCCCCTCCTGCAAGTACTGGCATCGATTGATGCATCCCACCCAACCAGAAACACCACGACCACAGGCAAACCGCGTGACCCCCCGGCATCGTCTGCCCTCCCTGATTGATATAAACAGGTCCCGCCCGTCGTTCCTTTTCCACTCTTTTTTTCCTTCTCGGCAGGTCGACGGCAATCTGTCGTAGGACCACCCCCAACGTCGTCAAGGTGGCTTCCGGACAAGGAGTATTGGCATCGCCTGGTGCTTTTGTTGCCAATCTTGCCAATAATATCACTACGGCCCTTCAGGACTTGACTCCAGCGCTCCAACCCTACCTCGAGACGGCCGCTCAACATTTGTTTGGCGCAACCGAGTATATCCAAACTACCACTGGCCTGCCTCCCGCCGCCCTCTACACTACTATTGCCATAATCCTCATTCTTAGCGCTATCCCGGCCGTTGCAGCACGGGAGAAGAACGGGAAAATGCCTCGCTATGGCTGGTCAACACGGCCTGCCATCTCTCCCTTCGGTTCAACCGTCGGTCAAGGCGTGCCAAACATCACCGACGAGGACTTCAGCTACATCACATCTGAAGATCTAGAAAACTCAGTATACGCCAATCCCGGTCGAGCTTCCTATGGTGGTGCTCAGTCACAGTACTACGATCTCTATTCCCAATCCGCACCGGCACCTGCTTACGATCGTCTCAGACCCGAAGACGATGTTATGCTTATCAAGCATCAAGGCATCACGTATCCCGAACACTTCCCCGCATATTCGATCGGCGACGGGAAGCTGTTTGTCAGCGATGTGCGGGAACGGGTCAAGATGATTCTGGATCTCACTGATCGTCAGGCAAAACGAATCAAGTTATACTACAAGGGTCGCCGGTTGAGAGATCCAGAGGCCCCCGTTCGCAGCTATGGCGTCAAGAACAACAGCGAGGTCTTGATGGTTATCGAAGATTCGGGGCAGGGCAGCAGCGAGGATGATGTGGTCATGGTGCCACGCGATAGGAGGGATTCCCGTGAGTCCCGCGAGGCCCTTGATAGCCGCTTCGAGCGGAGCGGCCGAGATATCCGAAGCAGCAGATACGGCGCGCCGCCCGACTCTCCTCGAAAAAGCAGGACTGGGAGATGGGGAGAGCCAGGTCCACGAGATGCAACGACATCTTTCGATGGCGGTTTGGGAGCCCCGGATGATGGAAGAAACAGTTTTAAGAGAGCTCAATCCCGAGTCCGAACTCAATCACCCTCTGGCGGCTCGGCTGTCTCAGCAGCTAGCTGCCCACCAGGCATTCCAGGAGGTCCAATTGAGAAGATGAGTCAGATCTCTGTGGTCTTCAACACGGAGCTTCTGCCATTATGCAACGAGTATATTGCATCAACACCTTCAGACCCCAAGAAGCGGGATGCCGAGCACCGCAAGATCTCTGAGACTATCATGCAGAAGGTTCTGCTCAAGCTCGACGAGATCGAAACCTCGGGTGAGGAAGGTGCCCGAGCGAGAAGGAAAGACCTGGTCAAGCATGTCCAAGAGGCATTAAAGAGTCTAGATGAGGCCAAGGGCAAGTCATGACCATCGGTGGCTGGTCTCTCTCCCTAAACATCGCCCTTCAATTCTTCATCTCTTGTTTTAATTTTGTTCAATTTTCACAACTCAGTTATTCATTTGTTCCATTGTCGTTTTTCATCTATGCATGACATCAGGGGGGAACGAGCGACAGCACTTGAAGCGTTGGCATTGCAGTGCGGGAAGCATATGGGCGGCAGCAAGCATAATAAGCAAAAAAATCTGCAAATTCTGTTTATCAATTGGGTTGTATCTTTTTTTCTGTATGAGAATCAATGAATCAATTGACATAAGTCCCAATTTCCGAGCGAGGCTTTGGTGATTCATGACTGTATAAAGTGATGGATTGTGATGGTGATGTCAGCAGCCTCCACTGCTGCTTCGACTGTTGTCAGACAGCTGGTGGGGTCGGCTTCGAGCGGGCGGGTCCTTGCAATCGCTCGCAATCAGTGTGAGCTCCACCCAGTTTTTGCTGTAGGTCTAACCCTACCTTCTGCCTCAGGCCACAATTCCCACTCGCTTGCGCACCTCCACAGCCTCCCAATCGAGCCTAGCGCATTTCTCTAGAGACTCACTGCACAGGGCCCAATTTTCAGCACACACAAAAAAAGTCGAAGACCGACCAACTAACCATCGCGCAGGGTAAGGAAGCAGCCAGCCAGACCTCGCTGCCACGGAGTTTGACTGATCAATCTATTCTTTAGTTTTTCCTTCTTTTTCCCCCAGTCATCGCGGCAAGATGTCTTCCTTCGAGTCTGTGGTATGTGTGCACTCTCTTCAATGCCCCCGTACCCGCCTTTAAAACAATCCGAGCATCGCCAACCCGCCCACTCCCGACACGTCTACGACGATCGCCACGCGAAAAAACAGAGCAAAACGACCGACGACAGCGAGATCGAGATTGTTCATGATGAAAATGGGAAACGGTGGTGGATTGAGGAGCAATCGTGGCTAACCTTGTGATCGCACACAGGTCGTGGTTGATGGCAAGGGCCATCTGCTCGGTCGTCTGGCCAGCATTGTTGCCAAGCAGCTCCTCAACGGCCAGCAGGTTGTCGTTGTCCGCTGCGAGGCCCTCAACATCTCCGGCGAGTTCTTCCGCGCGAAGCGTACGTTCACACCAAAAGTTCCTCTTGATCGATATGGCACGGAAATTTGGTTGCAATGCGGTCTCCCGAACCCCGAGCTCGGAGTGGGATTATGCTGGGGCTTCGGAGACTGTCATTGCTGGAGAAATGTGCTGAGATGGGATAACCGAACAAGCTGGCTGACATTCGAGTGCAGTCAAGTACCATGCATACCTTCGCAAGATGACCCGGTACAACCCTACCCGCGGTGGTGAGTCGAACATCCAACGATCCGGCGATACTCTCGTTCAGCAATTCTGACTGTTTGTCCCCAGGTCCCTTCCACTTCCGCGCCCCCAGCCGCATCTTCTACAAGGCCGTCCGTGGCATGATCCCCCACAAGACCGCCCGCGGTGCCGCTGCCCTTGAGCGCCTCAAGGTCTTCGAGGGTGTCCCCGCTCCCTACGACAAGAAGAAGAAGATGGTCGTTCCCCAGGCCCTCCGCGTTCTCAGACTCCAGCCCGGCCGCAAGTACTGCACCGTTGGCCGGTTGAGCCACGAGGTTGGCTGGAAGTACCAGGATGTTGTTTCCAGGTGGGTCATGAGTTTCCAGATATGCTCAACCGCTCTTTGTGGGCGGCTGGCGCTTCGTGCGGTTGCTAACGTTTTGACAGACTCGAGGAGAGACGCAAGGCGAAGGGTGCTGCCTACTACGAGCGCAAGAAGGTCATTGCCAGACAGCTCACCGAGGCGAAGAAGACCGCCAAGGTCGACTCCAAGACCACCGAGGCTCTCGCCGCCTTCGGCTACTAAGTTTAGTGGCACACAGCACAACCTCTTTGACCTTTTATGCGATTTCACTCTAGATTGGCGCGGTGGTTCAGGGCATCAATTCATGTGCGTGGCTGGTGGGACTCGGCAATATTTGGTTGTCTGACACACACTGTGCGTCCCAAAATGGGCACTCATAAAAATAAATGAGATCAACCAATGGAGACTTGAGGTTTGCATGGGATGAAGAAAGCACACAAAAAATACCCGGTTTTTGGCAGGGCAGGTTTCTATTCGTGAGATGTACAGGAAACGCCACAGTGCCAATACCTCATCTCTTGAAAGAAACCAAATGCCAATGCCATCCTGCCTTTACGCTGAATGAAACGACAATAATATGGATCTTTGCTGGTCGAACACGTGAACACTGGGTGGTCTTGCAGTTGGTGAGATGAGAAGTGGTTGGTCTGCAAATATTTTGGGGTTGATTCCAGACATCAAACCATCAGTCCCGATACCTGCATTTTATCCCATTCCCACGTTTGTATCTAGGAGGTATCTTGTGCATTAAACACGGTACCTGCAGTCAACAAAACAGCTCCAGTGAGACGGTGGATATTATGACGTATTGCCTCGATCACATGTTTGGGTCTGGTCTCTCCGTCTTGGACGGTCTCAAGAAGCTGAAGCACTTTGCAAGGTGACCCGAAAATGTTCAACACGCTGACCACTGATGAAGCTTTAGATTATACTATATAGATGAACGGTTTGTTTTGAAGTTGTCGCTGCTTTTATCAGGTAGTTTCTAGGTGTTGTTGTTGTTGTTGTGATAATTATTATATCTTGATCCTTGCACACTTGGTTTGGTTTAAGTGTTTTTGAATACAGGAAGGATCCTATACTGTTACTATTACTATACTTGGTGGCTGAGACCAAAAGTGAGGAAACCGAGGAAATAGTGTAGTGTAGTGTAAAGGATATAATAGACGCTTTGCCTTGAGTCCTTGACCTGATGATAATCAAGTATTCTTTTCTTCAATCTGCTTCATTTACATGTTTTTGAGTTGACGTTATTTAGTACCCGACTCGCTTGGTATATCACGGTTTCCTGGCTGATTGGAGTTTCAGAAGTTGGAGGAAGACGTCTTTTCCGTTTTCTCTTTCCTTTTTCCCTTTTTCCTTTTTTCCCCTTTTTTTCGCTATTGTTTTGTTTCTTTCACTGGCTGGCTAGCTGCCCTATCTTTCCCTCATATCTAGTTTTGAACTCTGTACAAAAATGCCTCAATAGGTCCAGAAATGAAGCGTAAGAGAATTATATGTTGTTATGAGCTTGTTGGTGCATGACTAGAAACCAGATTTCGTTTTCTTTTTATTGGGGAAAAAAAAAAAGAAAAAAAAAGAAAGGGTATCACATCCTGCCAAAATCTTGACCGAAATTATGTACGTAAAATCCCAAAAGGGTGAGGCGTAGTAGATGAAAAGGGGTAGCAAAAACTAGGCACTTTCTCATAGCTATCTATCTTTCGTCACAAAAATGTATCCCCGCGTTTCAGATATACTCTAAAATGGGAAATGTTCAGTGAGTGGTCTTGCTGGACTGAAAGCATGTCCAGCGCCGGTGTTCAGGCTACTCATAAATTATGTCAATAAATTTTGATTGCATTATACCTAACCCGAACTCGAAACCTTACGACCTTGAAGTTATTAATTGATAAAAACGTCTACATTGAGCTTAGGAGTTTATATATATATATATAGCTCTAGGGCAGCCGAAGGACATAGCTAGTATAGCAGCAGAAGCCTTTGTTAGTTTTCTCTGTCTCAGTCTTACTCGGTTGACTTTTAACTAATGTCTCCTCCATCTCGTATTTCAAACAGCCCATGCCTGCTTCATTCATATTCATATCGGAACATTAAGAGACATTTTTTTGAAATTAATTGAGTCCCATGTTTCATTCTTTAGTCTCCTTAAGTCTCAGGTTACTTTCGAGTAACGAATCTGTAGAAAATTCATTTCCCAAACTCTGGGATAATATTATAATGCGTCCCGGAATTATGCAGCCATCTCAACTCCAGAACAAGATATATATGGGGAATCTTTTACATTGACAAGCAGCTTTGCAAGACTGCAATAGGTAGACACGATCATCTGAGAAGGGGTTGAGGATGTAGATACTGGCTGAAAGAAACTGACATAAAGTCAGCAGCATATCCGTATCGAACATCAATAAAAGCACATATATTATTTACAGCAGTTTTGTTCGAACACTTTCAATACCTGCTCGATCCTGAAACTCCAGACGGTTTTGATCTCAGATTCTTGCCAGTTTTTACCAACCAACCTATAAAAGAATAGCAATTTTCATAATCTCAAGTTTTCAACTCTGTTTTGTATTCCTGGTTTGATCAAGATTCCAGATTCCCAAATAATTCTAATACACGATAAGATTACCAGACTTCAATCATTTACTATTTACTCTCCAAGGAAGCATTAGGATGAGTTCCTTTTTTTTCTTCTTCTTTTTTTCTGTTCTCAGTATTATTTTCCAAGTATCAAATCCAGTAGGAAAAACTGGTGTTGAAATAACAATACCCCCTCGGAATGCATACATTGTCATGGTGTAAACTCCAATGTTTTCACCCTGCCTTATAGACTCATCTCGCCTCCAGGCCCCAAGCCAATAGATTTCTTCCTTACCTCAGTATGACAACACATGTTCCTGACCATTGTATTTTTTTTTTTTTTTTTTTTTTTTTTTTTTTTTGAACGCAGACAAAATAGTTCAGAAGTCTCAGGACCACTCAAAACCATGATGAGATAGATCATCAACCAACATGACTCAGTCATCACTAATTGACCACACATAATAAACTGAGTCATTTATAAACTCCAATATACCTGTGCTTTTTCAAACAGAATTTTAACAGGTTCAACCAACACCATCACCATAATACAATCTGGGGCCCGCCCCCCCCCCCCCCAAAAAAAAAAAAAAAAAAAAAAAAAAAGATCGGCCGCGGCCGCACCACACCAAGAGAAAAGAAAACACAAACATAA